>OMLC01010056.1:14767-28698 GCA_900302585.1 Regalecus glesne | reverse complement strand
TGACTGGAGTTCAGACGTGTGCTCTTCCGATCTATCTATGTATGTATGTATATATGATAGATAGATAGATAGATAGATAGATAGATAGATAGATAGATAGATAGATAGAGAGAGAGAGACAGACAAACAAACAGACAGACAGAGAGAGAGACAGACAGACAGACAGACAGATAGACAGACAGACAGACAGACAGACAGATATATATATATATATATGATGACGCATAGCTTGCTGATTGGAGGCCAGTAGGTTTCGACTCCGCGTATTTGGATTGGTCCACAGCCTCAATCTCGTGTAAGGGTTGCCGCCCAATCACAACGCCGCAAAGTTCGGCTTGCGGAAGAGACATGGGAAGGAGGTTGTAGACGTTAGACAGCCCGTCCTGCGTAAACCCTCCCCAGCCATGGACCTTCTCTGTGAAATTGGGAAGAGCAAAACGACGTTACATGTCCTCACAATAGTTCTGGTGTGTGGTTTAGGGCTGGTGCGCTCTATCAGCCAGAACCAAGACGTCGAGTTCACGTTTCTCCTGCCAGCCGGAACAAACGAGTGTTTCTTTCAAACAGCATCGAAGAACAGCACGATGGAGGTCGAATACCAGGCGAGTGTGTTTCCAGTTCCAGACTCAGCATCGTAAAAATTGCATCGATGATTACTTTGTGCCGTTGTTCTCAACGATTTGGTCTTTGTATATCATACCTGCCCGTTTAATCCAGCCTTCAGTAAACCACATGTGCCCAGAATATTGGATCTTAACCCCATTTATTTATGACAAAAAACATTATGGGGCATAGGTGAGCGGTATGGCGGATTTCAAATTTAAACATCAGAGAGACTGCTTGACCATGTATGCGTATTTGATGAAAGTGTACTCAGGCACCATACAAATAGAGCAGACAAATATTCAGCTTGCTGATCTGCCCGACCGCTTGTTCTCCTTGTTTGTTTTGTAGGAGCGTCTTAACCTCTTGAGTAGACAACTGTATTAGTCAGTCATGCAATGTAAACGTTTCTCATTTCAGATTCAACACTGAAATATGTATAAATATGAAATGGGATGTGATGTAAAAAAAATCGGCCCATCAATCAAGTTTGGCTTAAAAAATCGTGTTGTTTAATGGAAAATAAAATCTTGCAGGGTCCATTTTTTTCATGATTACCCTTGAAGGAAGAAATACTCAAGCACATCAGGCAAATGGTATGATTTAGCCTGATTAAATGACTTGGCCTAATTTTCCCTTCTAAACTCAACCTAATTATGCAAATGATAAATCCTTTGCAATTGGGGTTTGAAAGTTTAAATATATAAGGAGAAATTATCTGGAGTTGTTATTCAATATCCAAATTCATATCTTCAATAGCCAACATACTACACTGTTTTTTTTAAAACTGTATCGCTAGTTGTTGAGTGTGTGTGTGTGTGTGTGTGCGCGCGCGCGCGCGCGCGTACATGCACACGTTTGTATACAATGAAGTGAACTGTGAGGTATTCAGCTGTGCAGGCCGAGTGCATTTCTAATATCATTTAAGAACTTTTCAGCACTAACATCAATCATGAACCTGTGGGGTTTTTTCTGTTTTGTACAAGTCCAGGTTGTCGCAGGGGCAGGTATGGATGTTGACTTCACAATCCATTCACCCCATGGCTTTCAGCTCATCTCGGAGTTTCGTCGCTCTGATGGAGTCCACACGTTAGTGCCAGCTTTTAGCCATTACACTAGTAAACGCAACTGGCCCATTAGTATTAGAGCTGTCTAAATTGCCTTTGCATTCATGTTCCTTTAATTCCAGGTTGGAGCCAACAGAGGAAGGAGACTACCAGATCTGCTTTGATAACAGCTTCAGCCGCTTCTCAGAGAAGATGGTTTTCTTTGAGGTCATCATTGAGGGTCAAGGAGGTGATGTGGGAGGGGATGATGAGTGGGCAGGACTGGATGAACCTGAAGGGAATTTATTGGAGTACAAGCTCGATGATATCAGGGTAAGAGACAGTCGGCATTGGTAACACGGTTTAGAAGATGAAATTAATATTTAAAAGAAAAATAGATTACTGCAATCTCATCTGTAGGTGTTAGTTGTTGATATGATATGACAATATGGTAAGTTTTCCATGTGACTTGTACATTTTGAATCAAATTCAGATAGTTGATTTAATCTATTGACACCAACCACCACCAATCTCCCAAAACTGCTCCACACCCAATATTCTCTGCTTTTCTTCAGGAGTCCATGGAATCAGTGCACCGGCGGTTGGAGCGCAGCCGTCAGATGCAGACAGTGTTGCGGGCCTTTGAGACACGCGACCGTAACCTCCTGGAAGACAATCTGTGGAGGGTCTCATTTTGGTCCTGTGCAAGCCTTATAGTCATGCTTTGTGTGGCACTCACTCAGGTAACAAGAGTAGTTTGAAACACCACACAGCAAAATATAGGACACATTCTTCTTGTCTTCAGATTAGCAATTTATGTGGTTTTTGCTTTGGCTTAGGATAACAAGTTGTTTTTATCATTCACATACATTTAAAAATGCATTACTTGTTTTGAATAATTGGTGTATTTTTTTTTCTTCACTTAAAGGTTTTCACCGTACGCAAGCTGTTTGATGACAAGAGGAAGGTTTACACGTAGTGACATTAGTGGGCGTAACCATGATACAGCAAAACAAGATCCAAAACGGAACGATTTTCTTTTTTTCTCAATTGTCTTTTTATTGCCATCTTCCAAACACACACCTATAGAGAAAAAAACATTTCTGAAATGGACAAGGCACTGCTTTCAAAGACTGAACTACAAACTGTGCTCTACATTTTTCTAAATTTTCTGTCCGTGCACTCCTTTGAAACGTGTCATATGATTGGTTATGTATCCACGGTCATGTGCTCACTGGTTATCCTTGTTTGCAATTTTTCCAGTGTGAAAATGGGTAAGGTCAATCAGACCTTATCACTCCAAATATTTTCACTTACACTGGAGATTACACCTAACCCATCCTCTGAGGATGCACAAGCCAGTGCATTCTTGGTGCCGGTTCCAATCCAGGGTAAATGGACTCCTTTCAAGTTCAACGTTATTGTCATTTTATTTAAATACAAAGAAATTCTTGCGCTCCGACTGTCTCTGCCTCAACACACAGGGATACAGGACACAAAGACCCCCCCCCCAAAAAAAAGAATAATTGCTGACATGTCACGTTCATGTCGGATACTTTTCTAGTCTGTGTGAATTACCCGATTGTGCAATAGTGTTGGTGTGTCACATCATCCTAGAAATGTGATGTCAAGTCTTTTTTTCTTATTTTCCATTTATTTGGTTATTTCCTGAGTTTAAGACTAATTGAGAGTTGGATTTTCTGATGTCAAAGAATTCTTTTCAAGTGCCTGTTTGATTATGTTGTGAAATCTGCAGAGTAAAAAGGGAAATTGTTTAATTTCAATTGAAAAATTATGCTCCAGTTGCATGGCATTTGATGTTATGTGAATACTTATAGACATATGCACGTGTGTATGTACAGTGTGTGTGTGTGTGTGTGTGTGGAAGGAATCTTGGAGACGGGTGTATGCATGTCAGTGTAAAAAAATCTGTAAGGACAAGTATAAATGTTAGCATAAAGATACTGAGCTTATTTCTTTTATCTTTGAATCAAACCTTTTTCCTTGTGGCTTATTTTGTCAACCCAATCTGACATTTTGATTGTACCCAGATCAGTCTTTTTGTGGAAGGCTTTTAATAAGAGGAGACTTATAAAATACAGAATAAATAAGGATCAGGTTTTCATGGGAGTTGCTTTTTATGATGCATTTTTACACAATAAAAAATGGATATTGAGCTGTGTCATTGCCACTTACGGAGTACTGTATATGAGCATCACCAATGCTAAACTATGTGAGTAACCATATAGACTGGTGTTTATCATCCTCAGTTCATGAAATCCCAAAACGAAGTGCTGCTTAGTTATGACCTCCTGATGTAGTTCTTCAGAACTCGGATAGAGGGCCACTGGAGTAATATCACTTTATTTTGGATGTTGTAGCTTTATGATTACACTACCTCATTTTAGAGCTTCTGAAAACATCGACTTATTTGGATGAATGAATGAATCCTTAAGGCTTGGACACCTCATTTATTTCAGGAGCCGTGAAGTTATTGGAAGTGGCCATGTATGTGGCGTGTCACTTTTAAAATATCAATTTATGAATTAAACTTAGGGAACTCATTTGAGTTAAAACTTGGTTTATCCAGTCCAGACATTTGGTAGTGATAAGTTATTCCATGATTTGTACTGTTGGTATCCTCATATGCACTCAATAATTACATAAATGTAAACACTTCTGGTATCTGTTGACAGCAGCGTAACACAACAGGGACGTTTCTTTACATGAGAGAATAAGAGCTTTTTTGTGTTGATGAGACTAACCTTAAACCAGTGCAGCACGGTGGTCCATCGGTTAGCACTGATGCCTCACAAGAAGGTCCTGGGTTCAAATTCCATCCCAGGTTCTTTCTGTGTGGAGTTGGCATGTTCTCCCTGAGTTTATGTGGGTTTCCTCCAGGTGCTCTGGTTTCTTCCCACCATCGAAAAGACAAGCATGTTATGGTTGATACTCCTGCCTGTGCCCCTGAGCAAGGGAACAGGAAGAAGAATTGGAGATGAACCCTAGGTGCTACAGCTGCTAATTGTTTCTATACAATAGGATGGGTTAAATGCAGAGAACACATTTCTTTTTAGGTACGTACAATATGAAATGAAAAAGCTTATCCTCCAATAACTTCCTTGTTTGTTTTCTTATTGATGCAAATGAGCAATAAAATCAAATTTGTACCAACATGGGAACCTTTGTTTTCTGTGGTTGCACATCATCATCATCATCATGGACAGCATAGCTCAGTAGGTAAGGCAGTTATCTAGTCATCAGATATTGGTGGTTTGATCCCCGGACTCTGCAGAAAGCATGTCAAGGTGTCCTTGAGCAAGACACTGAACCCCTAACTGCTCCCCGAGTACTGCATGGTGGCTGCACTCACCACTCCTATACAATAGGATGGGTTAAATACAGAGAACAAATATTACTGGGCTTGGTTGTGTGGCAAATAAAACAAACATCTATATTCTATCTTATTCTATGAATAACAAATAAAATCTAACAGTAAGGAGACAAAAATGCTACACACGTTGGTTTGTTCTACCCTTTATTTAGTCCACTATTTTATATACTTTAAGTCCAATCCAATCCCTCAATAATTCATGTTTATTACTTGAGTATTCCTTCAAATGTTTCATCAATACTTTTACAGCACAGAAGAGATAATCTATGAAAACATTTAATGTGGGAGGCACTTAAGTGCATTTTAATAGAATTTTACAAGAGAACAATAATTCATTGCATAGGTAAGTGGTAGGGGGAGGCAGTTGAGTTGTCTGTATGTCTGTATCTAAAGATAGGGGTGGACAAAGTTACCTTTTTTCCTAAATAAAACATGTATGACAGTAACTCAATGAGACTTGCTCACTCATGTAATGGATCCTTCCTCCTCCACCTCACATAAAATTGGTCCATGAAATCACAAGACAAAGCTGACAGGAAGACACAATTTGCAACTGTACTTGAAAACTTGGTTAACCAAAAATAAGTCAGTTTTAAGGCATATGAATTTCAATCCTTACAGTGCAGGGTTAGATTTAATGTTAGCAAGCTCACAATATGGCTGCAGTGCCGAATAATGAAAAAAATCTTTACCACATATTACATGTTGAGGTGTTTAGTGTGGGAAGATGCTGAAACTGACAAGAAGTTACCACGTGTTCATCTGACACAATAATAACTTAAAAAGGAGTGTGATCTTATTTTCTGTGCAGTATGACCATCACTTATCAGCAAATGTTATGAATCATCTAACATTTCCAGACATGATTCACAATTCAAAATAAGTCACACAATATCAGATAAATTCAAGATAATCTGGTTTATAACTAGTAAGTAACTTAAGGCGTCAATTCACTCCCTTTTCACAATTTCTTGTTAGGATTTTCAAAAAGAAACCATAAACATATGATCAAAGTTATATACATAGGATTTCTGAAATTCATGAGACTACAACAGCTTCATAATACCAATTTCATGGGCTATCGGTCCCTGTTTTGTTTTTTCTAACTTGTCTGGCTAGTCCAGTGACTTATATTCTAAAGTAACATATACAATACAATTTTGTCAGAAAAATATATTGCATTTCAGGTAAGGCCACTAGATGACACTCTTCAATCTTGTGACTGCAACTTATACACAGAGTAGTTTAGCTTTTTTTTTCCTTACAGCAACACGTTTCTTGCTGAAGGCGTCCTATAGTCCAAGAAATATGTTGTAATGATTACAAAGTAATACGATATATGAAATATATAAAACAAATCTTGACTCCACATCAGAAATAAAGAACTCAAGCAAATTGTAAACAATGTCTGTATAAACAGATAAAAGAAATGAGTTTGTTTGTGTGTATCAGTGTGTATACAGTGTGTCTGTATACTATATGTGCATCTAGTCAAGAAGGGAAGGTTCTGAAGGACGTATGATGGTGGGTCGGTTGGGAGCTGCTGGGGGTCTTCTGCTGTAGAAAGAGAGGATGGCAGGGAGCAGGTTGGGGTAATAAAAAACATGCAAGGCAAAATTGTATTACCCAATACATCCATGTTTTGCCAAAACACCACTTTAGGTATTTCTTTCATTGCTACCATATAAAAGTGATCATCAAGACAATCTTGGTTGTCTACACTTCAATATCATGCAATGGACACACCATGTTAGTGTATGTGTCTTTGTATCCATCTAACAACCGCTTATCCAAAGTTGGATCATGGAGTCATGCTGGAGCCTACTCCAGTAATCATTGGGTGAAGGCATGAAAACACACTGGAGAGGTCACCATTCCATCACAGGCTGTCTTTGTGTGTGTGTGTGTGTGTGTAAATCTTTACCTGGGGATTCCAGGGGGCACTCGAGCTGGTCTGGAAGGGATGAGAGGAGGAGGAGCACCTGAGTTGAGATCTGGCAAGTGAGCTGCCTGAGCAGGTGGAGCACCAGGTCGAGAGGGGATCGGGGGCACCCCTGATGCCGAAGAGGGGTTGGATGGTGGGGGAGGACCTGGGGTGGGCCCCCTCACTGCTGGGGGCCGGTTGGGAGGTGGTGCTGTAGCTGAGGCAGGGCGGGATGCTGGGGGAAGACTGAGGACAAAAGGGGTGGAGAGGGATTACTGAAGACTAAATTTATTCATTCTAAAACAATATGTGAAAAATTGTAGATAAGTGCACTTAAACTACCTTGTGAAAAATCATGAAGTAGCACTTCTATCATCAGATGCCAAAAATACCTTTGTTAGGGTCAAATGGCCATATTCTTAGAATGTTTCAGAATTAATCAAGTGTGGAAACAACTTCATAAAATGGGTTCAGGTAATATATAAAAAGTCTCAGCAGAAATCTTAACAAATACAAATATTTAAAAACCAATAAATATCAATAAAGTTTGTCCTCTAGGATGTTTCTTTTTTCTCTGCTGTTTACATTAGCAATTGAACCTCTTACAATAGCAGTAAGTTCACACCTGCAATTTTGTGAAATGAAAGTAGGACAGACAGAACACAGAATTTCTTTATATACAGATGATGTAAGTTTATACATGTCAAAATTAGAAAATCTATTCTGGCCTTGCAAAAATTAATAAAATTATTTGGTGATATTTCAGGATATAAGGGGAACAATACCAAATCCTTTACATTACTCGTTAACACAAATAAAGAAAAATCATTTTTATTACCTGGAATCCTTAACAAGCCAGCTGTCATCAACTGGTGGAGGGACGGGGTCAGACACTGTTGTAGTGCTGATATCCCCGATAATGACCAGGGCCTCCTTCAATGAATGATACATTCTAAGCATCTCATCTCTCCTCTGGGCCTGCTCAACTGACTCCTCCATCAGACTGTCCTGATTCCCAGCCGAATACAGATAGGCCAACAGCTCTGAATGGATGAAGTCCTTAGCCTGGGGGTGAGGGAGAACAGTAGAGAGATCAACATGGCAATTCTAATGCTGGCAAATATGGAAAATATCTCCAACATAATCACAAGGACGTTGCTATCTATCTATCTATCTATCAATATATACATACATACATACACCACAATATGTGTCAACATGTCAATATTAAGGGGCAGCATAGCTCAGGATGTAGGACGGTTGTCTAGTAATTGAAAGATTGATGGTTCGATCCCTGGTTTCTTCAGAAAGTGTCCTTGAGCAAGTCAAACTGTCCTTGGACAATATACTGATCCTTTAATTGCTTGGGAAAACAGATGAAAATTAGACTGGTGGCTGGCTAAATCTGGCATATTTACATTGCAAAAAAAGTGAATTAATGTATACTGCCCTTATAAAAAGAGGCTATTATTATTATATTTATAATAATAATTATTATTATTACATGCAAATTCAAAAAAGGCCAATTTTAAGAATTAAATTAAGACTGATTACATTGAACTGTTTTCTAATGCAAAGCATAACAAAACCAAAACTAATTTTCAAACGGTGCTAATCGTGATACGTAAAAATGGACCTCTCAATGGACTTCTCATATTTCGAATGATTGAAATTCTAGGTGATCGATGCTCATCATCATTAATCTAAACAACAAAATTACCTATCATAGTATGATAATACCTAAATTTCATCCTGATTTAATAGCATTGCCATGCAATGAAGAATAAAAGTGAATTGATGGCTAGCCCAAGGTAGGGTAGTGTCCTATGTGTGAGTGAGATATATGAGCTTCAGGATTTTGACACCATTTTTAAAATCCAGTACAATTTTATGACCATAATTCCTTAACTGAATCTGAGATATGGTCGGATTTTCAGTACAGGAAAGATAATGACAGGAAATATAATAATAATAATAATCATCTCCTTTAATAGGGGCGGCATGGCTCAGTGGGTAGAGCGGTCGCTTGGCAATCGGAAGGTTGCGGGTTCGATCCCCGGTCCTGCAGAGAAGTGTATCGAGGTGTCCTTGAGCAAGACACTGTTCCCCTAACTGCTCTGCCCTGTGATAGACTGGCGACCTATACAGGGTGTACCCCGCCTCTCGCCCAATGAGAATGGAGATAGGTTCCAGTTCCCCCGCGACCCGATTTCGGTTGACAATGGATGGATGGATGGGATAATCTCCTTTATAGGGATATTGCATATTAATGAACATGTAGAATGTTTATATATGCCAGATTAAGCTACCAGGCCAATTTTCATCTGCTCGAGGACACTTCAACATGCTTTCTTTAGGAACCAGGGATCATTTCACCAATCTTCCAATTATTAGACAAATGCCCTATTTCCTGGGCTATACGGCAGTAACCATCAAAACATTTGAAATGACAGGGGCAAGACTTAAATAGTTTGGACCTGTGCAGAAGAGAGACACTGGGGATATTGGGAAAAGGATGCTGAATATGGAGCTTCCAGGGAAGAGGGAAAAAAGGAAGACCAAAGAGGAGGTTCATGGATGAGATGAGGGAGGACAAGTAGGTGGCTGGTGTGACAAAGCAAGATGCAGAGCACAGGAAGTGATGGAGATTGATGATCCACAGTGGTGACCCCTAACGTGAGCAGCCAAAAGTAGTAGTAGAAGTAGTAGTGGTAGTATCACTACATATAATGTGTAACAATACGTCTAATGGAACTGAAAAAAAATATATTCCATAATTTTCTCAAAGTTTTAAATTCTGTTCATGACCTAGAAATAGTGAAATTAATTTTCTTTACTTTCATCCCTTTCCCAGACATATGAGGAAAACCTAGATGATGGGTTAATGATGTGAAACCAAAGTAGACAAAGAGACAGAGCAAGAGGTATACTTACACTGTTTATCATGAGGTGCATGATGGTCTTGGGCATAAGGTCTCTGATTGACTTATTGACAATGCCAATGTAAGAGTCTACCAAGTTGCGAATGGTTTCCACTTGACGCTCCAGCTGGGGGTCCATGGACACACTGTCTCCGCTATTCATCACCTCATCATTGTCTGCCTGGGAACGGAGATGTGACAGTTTGAAGCCTAAGTCACACCAACAGCTGATCCACATGAGTGGTGGATATAAACTGACAGTCCTAATATTTGGCACCATTATACATATTCACATATGAGATCTTAAAACACTTAAAAACTGCAGACATATCCCAATATGGAAATTATGTTAATCCCATAAGTGAGGATGTTAATAAATGGTCTATAGGCTGAGATAATGCTTTATGTATCCCTGAAATACATTCAAATACATTCAAAAGAAGAATCCTTTTTAAACATAACTTTCTTTGCTGGGTGAAAATAAACCAACTAAATTTTCATGGGCCTTTAAAGCTATAAAATGTAACTTTGGAAAAATGAGCAGGCAAAAGCTACATTTTAAAAGAACACACTAAAAGAAATTCCACTCTCTCACACCTTTCTCCTTCCATCCTGTTACCCCTCCCTCAAAACCAGCTTCATGCACCAGCATGAGTTCACCTATATACACGCACAAAATAATTTGTTCTTGAAAAGCACCGTTTTACATAAAGGTGAAAGATTCAGAGATAAAGATTTCATTTCGCAAAGTACTGATGCCTACAAAATATAGGTAAAGTAGATTACTACTTTCAGTTAAATAGTGGACACAACCCTGCTGTAAATGGGGCTTCACCCTGAGAAGTGCCAAGCATGCCAGTTGAGTTGGATGCACAAAAAATGAATGACAGCCAGGGGGTAATACCCCTTCCCTTTGAACTTCTCTGATTGGTTAGAATGGTGAGGATCAATCACAGTAGATCGAGTCAGTGTGCACACAACAAGATATGTTTTGGAATAAAATTCCATTTTTTTTATATTGCAGTTTAATGTACCTGGTCTTTCTCAGGGTAAACACCAGCTCTTAGGAAGGAAGCCTTCCAGCTGTCTACATCCTCCTGAGTGTCACAAGCCAGCTCAATCTGTCGTAGATCTTTATACACATTCCTGTAAAACACAGTCACATGTGCATGTACACACCCACACACATTTAATTAAGGCACAAGTTTAACGTAACACATGTGCTATATTTAAACCCATGCATATCATACACACCTCTGCTCAGTGTTAAAAATGGCAAAGACATGCTTGCTGGACATAAAGCCTTTTTCCACATCTCTCAGCTTCAGGTTGTCTAGAGGCAGCATGTATTTCTTCTCCTTTTCCTGTCAAAGATATTAGTTTCATTAGACACCCCTTCAAACCAAACGCACACAAACAGTCAGGAACACAACACCTGTTTGAACACTGTTAATCCCTTCCTGTATTGTCGTTATACTTCAGAATCACCAGTAAAACAATTTAAACCCATTCTACAATGTATACATTAAAAGAATGACAAAATACCTCTTCATCCTTGTACCAGGAAAGAGACTCGGCGGTCAGAACAAACCAGTAATCCTTGGAACCTCCTTTCATGATGCTAATGTTAATAGTTAGCCAGCCCCGGCGAATCACCTGAAAGGAGGGGAAGTAACAACTTCACCACATATCTTATCTGTGCAGGGTGTCTGAGCATGCCGCAAGAACAGTACTCAAGTGCAATGACAAAGTATAATCAAGGAAAATCAAGACCCTTTAATTTTTATTGTATCATATCAGTTTGAAGAACTGCGTACTGCTGCAATCAAAAACAGCACAATAACCATGCAAAATCTAATACATATAAAAATCACACTTGTATCATAGTTGTTAACCAAAATAAAGTTCAACTGTAGCCAAATAGAAAAGGGGGGAAAACACGAGAATACAGTATAAGAACAAAGACCAAAATAATAAAAAAAACTTTAAAAAAACAAAGACACAAACCAGGGCTGACAGACAAATGAAACATCACCTTATCTTCATCACTGCTTTTGCCAGACTAACAGACAAGGAAACAGAATGAACACACACTGGGGTCAAATATTTATTTAGTCTGCTATGATTTCCTAGTATGGATAGTGAGTTTCTCACTCCATTCATGTTCCCTCTTCATTAGTTGGGAATGCAAACTTCATTTACATCTAAATAACCCCTGACACCCCAATCAGGAAGCCACAAGAAGAGGGGTAGAGGGTATGGTACTTACACATGTCTCTCCCTGACTGAGAGAAAAGTAGGAAACTGGAAAAGGGAAGAGGAAGGGGAGGACAGAAATAGAGGGGAAAGACAGGGGGATTTGGAAAAGTGATCAAGAGTGTAAAGAAAAGATAGGACGGAGGGGCTGACAGAAGGAAAAACAAAAAAAGCAGCAGCTGGAAACATACTCAACAACCCTGGGGACCTGCGGTGGGGTTCGTGGCTTTATGGTAAGGGGATGGAAATTACCTGATTGGGCATTACTCTCTTCTTGGTAGCATTAGCTGCAGTCCTTTGCTGAGCACTGGAAGGGACATTAAATGCAAGCAAACACTGAAATTCCAAACACATCACAGCGCATGCTGTACTGTTTTGAAAATAACAGTATAGTCACCGATCTGTGACCACTGAAGTACTCATGCACAAGAAGTGTAATTGTACACGTACACACTTTTGGGCTCTCAGTGATATCGAAAATTATATATATATGTATATATATATATTTGACTGTGCTTTTGAACATTATGGCTTACTTTGCAAAACCTATGAAGTCCTCATGGTTGGTGTTGATGTACGAGAGCTCTATATCAATCAGCAACAGCACCTAGACACCACCAAAACATGAGTCATGTGTAATCTACATCAAAACAAGTGAGTCTCTTGGTAGTTAGGCAGAGGCATATGCAAACATATATCTAAAGTAAAAGTACAACATGAGTGAACACATAAAGTTACACATACACAAATATGTGCCTAAAACATATGCACTGAGGCACACACACACACACACGCACACGCACACACACACAGCCATCACACTCGTCCATTTATCTTGTGCCCACCTGATCTTTGGTCTTGCTGTCTCTCTCTCTGACATAGGTGGTGACAATTCTCTCTGTCTCCTCTCTCAGTCGAGGGTATGAACTCAACTGTGGGCACACACATACACAGTGCTGCATTTACCAAAATAACTTGGTATGCACCCAAGCAAGTAAACACAACGCTGCAAATGTTAATAGGTACACCCATATACTTATACATACCCTCTGACAGCAAATGTTAAAAAAATACCGTATAAGATTGCTATAGACAGGCAGGGAGGGCATGCATCAGGCACTTGAGGGGAGCTATATTGTAAGTTTTGTTATAAGGAGGATTAGTTGTAAAAACCATGGTGAATTGATTCCTGCTTGCTTCTTGAGCTCAGGAGTGAGAAAACGGCCCAAAAGAAATTAATTTTAGTCTAACAAATCCTAACAACTTACTCAATATTGTGAGTGTTTCCTCTGAAGCTGCCGGTGAGTTTTCATTAATAAGGGGGGTGAAGTGGAAATAGAGAAGTCAGAGTTGGGAGAGACAAAAGAGCTTGATTTAAGTTGGAGACAGGGTATCCAATACAGAGTGCAGAAGAAGTTGGGAGTGTGATGAGGGAGGCAAGTATTGTAGCGTGGGTTGTCAGTGCCAGGGGCAAGGCAAGTATTACACCCCTTGAAATACTTTAAAATGTTATGTGCCAATGTTTATTTGCCCGGTCATGTTGAAAAACTGTGTAGAACATTCGAACATCGGGAGATTCTCTATGCGAGGGGAGGGCGTGCTTTATCATTTATTATTATTATATCATTCATTTTTCTTTCGCATTTTATGCCCCGAAGAATTTTCCGCCCCGCCCACGCTACATCACTGGAGGGGGGACCCTATTTTGGGTTTCAAACCAAATTTGGTGGAAAAATTAACAGTGGTGATAGTGTGTGTGTGTGTGGTGGGGGGGGGGTTATGCACAC
>OMLC01010056.1:4091-14747 GCA_900302585.1 Regalecus glesne | reverse complement strand
GGGGGTACAACTGCTGTTAGGTGGTGATGCAGGATTTGCATTTGGGATTTGAGTAAGGAGCTCTGATTGAGCGAGCTGAGGTTGTTATCACACCAATCACTGTGCTGAAAGGGTAAAGCAGGGTAGTAAGACTGAGTTGCAATGTCAGGATATAAAGTTTTAGAGCAGGGATTTTTAACCCAACACCAACAAGAAGATTATCACTGGGTTGGGGTAAATGGGGGTGACAAGATGGGTGGGCAAATCAAGGCCTTTAAGCAATGATGAAGCATGAAGAACAATACAGCAATACTAAATGGTCACAAGGGGGCAGCATTAAATAGTGACAAGTTAGTCAATCTGAATCTTGTTGAGTCTTATTTACTCTTTGTCTACTCTCTAGCACTTGCCAGCTACCCTTTCTATGCTCTATTCAGAATTCCCTCTTTTTAGCTGCTTTTCATTCAAAACCTTTGTTCTCCTCTTTCTACTGTAAACTAGTCTTCAGTCCGTCTCTGTTGTGCCAATTTACCTTTTCAGTGCACTTCCTGATCAAGGCAGCAAGCTCTGAGACGACGAGGTCAACGCATTTCAGACAGGGGTCTTTCAGCTTAATGATCTGCTTTTTCACTATGGCCTCAAATGCCATGTCTGGGGTGAACAGGCCTGTCCTGTGGTGAGGCATCGTGGGAGTTGTTTTAATGTCAGATGCAGGTGGATGTGGTGGGGCATAGCCAAGATGACAAATAAAGGAAGGGTGGTGGAAAAAATGGAGGCCGCAACGGATAGGCATGGAGAGAGGGGAGTGAAACAGAGTTTAAGAAATGTAAAGACAGAAAGGTTGAGGGAAATGACAGCAAGAAAGAAAAAAACAACAACAGAGATTTAGTTCAGTTAGTTCTCTGTTCTGTTCTCATTAAAGACTAACTGTGGGTAGCCCCCAAAACTTGGGATTCAATAAGATTGAGCACCCAAAACAAAGGAACCTGAGGCATATTGTGCCCAGTAAATAGAGTTGTGGGGCCATGCATGTCTTTGAACACACATGTGAATGTCTACACATGCATGTATGTATGTTCATGGTTGGACCACAGAGAGGGATAATACTGCAGGTTATCTTTCAGTAGCTGCGGTTACATGAGGAATGTTTCTTCAAGCCAATTCAAATAATTCTGATTAGACATTCTAACTTAAGTGTTTTCACGGACACTAGATGAAGTGATCCGATGAGATGTGCATTTACATGCCAGCAAGGATTAAATCTAACTTTTTTTTTACATGTGCAAAGTGGCCCCGCCCACTGTGAAGTGTCTAATCTGCTGGAAGAAAGGAAAGCCATTATATCTGGTCATTGTATTCCTACAACGAAAGGTGAATGAGAATAAGAAGAAATAGTAGTAGTTCCACTTGTTAGTAAAATTCTCAAGATGGACTCACGTTGAGTTCTGGGAAAAATATTTGCAGTTTTGCGGTTCTTTCTAATCAAGCAGCAATCATTAGCATCAAACAAGGGCAGGAGGGCATAAAGTTGGCTGAATAATGTTACACTTTTCACATTATGACAGTTCATACAGAAAGTAGGACAAGGCTTACAATTACACATAAAGACATATCAATTAATAATCATCTTAACATAGGTGTATATTTTGAAAAATGAAGATGGACAATTCAATTAGAATGACTGAAACAAAGCTGCAGCTGAAACAAGAAAACAGACAGTGTCCTCACATATTGACAAAATGCAGCAAGAAGCCAGGCTGTTAATTCCGACAGGATGCAAAACAAGCTTCCATCAGTTTAATTCCTAAAAACTATCAATGAAACCAATAACAAGCAATATTGAACCAGTCAGTCAGTCCGTTATACAACTGGATCACATGCCATTCGATTAAAACAGTGTATTTTTCCTGTTCATACTGTATATACTGTTCATATTTTCCCCTTGTTTAAATTGCTGTTACATATTATGCTCTAGATTTGATGTCTCTTTTACTGTGCTTTCCACTTTGCTAATGTAAAACTGTAATTTCCCCCTGTGGGACTAATAAAGGAAAATCTTATTTTAGCTCTTATCTTATCTTATGTGGCGGTGCGTTGTCGGTCACTTTTATAGTACAGGAACACACTCATTCACATCACCTAATGCCTAATATATGTATTCTGACCAGTAAGAAAATATCAGATTCAGTCTTTAGATGGTTATTTGGCACTAAAAATGTCCTATTGGATTATCAGAGATTTACACCAACTCTGTCAAGCCATTTTTAAATTCCTTGCCATCAGGCTAGTTTCTTCTGATTGAGATGGCTACATAAGGCATTTTTATTCTGACTGGGGTATTATTCTGATTATTAGTGGAATCTTAGGGTCAATGTAAATGAAGCTAATGAAACTAAAAAGAGGTGGGAGAAACAGCCTAATATATATTTTTCATCCCACTAACAAGACTTTAATAATACCTCTCGAATGCACTGGAATATATGCAGGACCATGGCATATGACCTGTATGTGTGTGTGTGTGTGTGTGTGTGTGTATATATATACATATATATATATACACACACATACATGACTTCTAGCATGAAAACCACAAAAGAAACCATTTAATTTTGTAAAAAAAATTTCAGATCCAAATATGATCAAATAGCGACCACAAGAGAAAGGAACTGAACCGATTGCTTGTTAAAACGGAAGGTAGGCACCCGGACAGCTTCTGACAGGTCTGAGGCTGGCCACTCCCTTTGTGGTGTATATGTATGGGTTCGATGGCCAGGCAGGAGTCTGTGCAGCGATACCTTATTGGTGCACTGTCTGACTGTGTTGATGAGCTCTTGGATGACCATGTCGATGCATTTCAGACAGGGCTCTTTCAGCTTAATGATCTGCTTTTTCACTATGGCCTCAAACGCCAAGTCTGGGGTGAACAGGCCTGTCCTGAGGGACATACAGACACACATGGACATAGAGACATGGAGCAGGAAAACAGGGCCAGGACACAGAGGAAATGTATGACATATTGACAGACAGGGAAAATATATAATGCAGACACGAAGAACAGAGACAAGAATACAAACATTGAAAGGGAGCTCCAGACTGACAAATCTAAGCATTCAGGGAGAAAAATAGGTCATGGCCCTTGGGAGGAAAAGAGCAAAAGTATGAAGTCTGACAGATAACTCAGTGTACCTAAGCATGAGAAAGACAAAACAAGTGGACATATACACTTGACAGGCAGTGAGAAACTGACAAGACGTGAGCGGACATAATGCTAGAGACAACCAATGAATGTAGAACTCGAGTTCTTAGGCTGCCTCGACTTGCCTGACTCCATGGATATTCTTGATGGCATAACTGATCTCTTTCCTCAGCTCCTTCTCATCAAACTCCATCTAAGAGAGAGGTATATACAATTAAAAATGTCAAGGCAGACACACAAAGCTAGATATTGAGAGCTTAATTTATAAGGTACGTAGTAGGCTAGTGGGTAGAGCGTGTGAGCGTGCCTTGGGAACTGACAAGCCCGAGGCTACGGGTTTGAGTCCACTGCGGAGAATCGGGATGGGCATCTGGCCTTAATCCCCCAAGCTCCATCTAAGTCTGTGTCCACCCCCACAAAGTGGGGACTAATTGTGTCATGTAAAAACAGATCTTATTCATATATAATTGTTACCTAGTTTACAAAATTCTTAATATGTGCAAAGACACCAGGTAAGATGAAAATCTGATTTGTTCATTTACTAATTTGATTTGTTTCCGTCTACATTAATCAAGTCAATCATTTTTCTACATAGCAAAACAGTTCTTCTCCTATTAGTTGTACCCATCCGCAGTAGTCATTCACATGCATCATTCACATATGTCGACTACCAAACTCCCCCTTGGGAATGGGTAATGCAAAATATGAAAGTTAAAAAAAGCTATAGATATGCAAGCTTTTATGTCTGGTGTCATACCAAGGTCAAAACAAAAAGATATCTTCTGCCGAGACTTATTTGAAAGATAGTGTGTGCACTGATTTGATGCATGCTGCTGTCCAATTAAAGCTCAAGAGCTTAATGACATGGACAAGGGTGACCAGTATGATACAACCCTTGAGCAAGAAATGTTTACATTTTCAGTGGCTTAAAATGGACAGCTACAGTAGTCACTTTCTAATGTCCTATGGTATTCAGCACATCTATCATTAGCAGTAGACTGCATGACAGGTTCAATCCAATGATGGTTTGCCAGGAAAAGGGCATCCGGGCTTAATTCCCCTTGCTCAGTAAATGTGAGCCATATGTTGTAATCTGCTTTGAGTGGTTGTTAGATTAGAAAATTCTCAACAAAAATGAGTCCATTACCCTTTTACTTTTCCTCTTGGTGCTTGTGTGATTGTATTGCATTATACAAAACTTCTTGTATAAGGATTTCCTTCAAAAGGCCAATGACCCAACTTGAATATGATACCAGCCTTTTGTTGTGTGGTATTGCTGTACTGTTTATAGGGAGGGGGTTGCAGTCAGCTCAGACTGAAGATGTCACTTGTTTGAGTGACGAAATGTTTCTGTATAAACTTCTGATTCCAGTTGAACCGAGTCACCTTTTGGTGATTATGCAAGATTGCATAAAAAGTATTTCCGGTTTGCTAAGAGAGAATAGGAGTAATGCTGTTTGAAAAAGGAAGTCTGTTAACACTTGAGGGTAAGGGGGTTATAGACAGGTTCTGACTTACTTTTAATTTGGATTTCTCCTTACAGTGCATGTTTACGTTTTAATAGTGTACCTTTCAAGCTCATGAATCTGTTTTACAGCATGTAGTGATAAAGAAAATAAATTCCTTTATCAGTCCCACAAAGGGACATTTGGAATTCTCTGCACTTTAACCCATCCTATTGTGTAGGAGCAGGGAGCTGCCACCATATGGCCCTTGGGGACTAGTTAGGGGTTCAGTGTCTTGCTCAAGGACACCTCGACATGCTTTCTCCTGGACCTGCAACCTTCTGATTGCCAGATGACCGCTCTACCCACTGAGAGTTGGGACTTTGGTAATGTATCAGTTACAAGGACAATGATCACCTTTACAAGCTCAAAGGGGAAGCGCTCATGAAAGATCCGGTTGATCTTGGCTCCACCAGACAAGTTGGAAGTGTCCACCTGGTCCCCAGATCCTTCAATGCACTTCTCAAAGTCTACACCAAACTGCTGCACCATCCTGTGAATAGAATAGGGTGTGAGACAAGGTCTTTGACCTTTCTGAATTAATGTGTGTGTGTGTGTGTGTGTGTGTGTGTGTGTGTGTGTGTGTGTGTGTGTGTACTTACTGAAGCAGGGCCTTAGTCTTTCGAGTGGGGTCATCAGGGCGAAAGTTTTTGTATTCATCAACCTCCTTCTCCAGGGAGAGGAGCTGACTTTGTAGCTTACTGCGTAACCCCGGCAATGTGTCCCGGATGTGGTTGGTAAGTTGCTGAGAGGGTAAAGAGATTTTTAAAAAAAGTTATTGAGACCACAATTCTGTGACCTTTCACACTACCGTTTAAAAAAAGTTGACCTTACATTACATTACAGGCATTTAGCAGATGCTCTTATCCAGAGTGACGTACAACAAGTGCATAGGGTCAAGGTACAAAAGATACAGGAGCAATACTACACCAGTATTCAAAATGTTCATGGTATTAGGTGGAGTTTATTACACGCGCCTCATATAATGCACATTTTTGCTAAGGTTTGAATGAACATAGGACACAAATGCTTTGCACAGATCGTTCACAGTTATAAATAAATAATTTTTCCTCATCGGTACCACAAGGGGAAATTTACAGTTCTGCATTTAACACATCTTATTGTATAAGAGCAGTGAGGAGTGACCGTGTGGCGCTCATGGGAGCAGTTGGAGGTTTAGTGTCTTGCTCAAGGGTACCTCGGCATGCTTTCTGCAAGTACAGGGATCAAACCTGCAACCCTCTGATTACCAGACAACTGTTCTACCCACTGAGGTATGCTGCCCCTGTGGACGCTTTGGTTACGTTCAGCTTGTTAAATAGCTAAATAAGATATGCTTGGCAGAGACATGATGTACAAATATGCTTCTTGGGGGTAATAATCAATGTTTGGCTAAGATTTGCGAGCATTGCTCTATATTGTTTTATAATCTGTTCTTCTCTGGGGGGTTGCCACCTTGTGTTGGAAAAGCTTTCATGCTCCTATGATCCCAAGGTTGATACCGTCTGGACTTAAGCTCCTAATAAGATAGCCCGTGAGGGTAATGTCCTGGGTGGGCCAAACTAAGTGCAACCCAATTAAGACCTCAAGAGTGGAGCACATGGATGATGATCGTGTGTCGACAGGTAGAGCCTCACAATGGTTGTGGAGGTAGATGAAGATTACAGCAGAGGGAAACCACCAACTGTTGTAGAGTACAAGTTTAGATTTGTCTCTGTCGGGGATTAGGTGGTTGCTGTCGGCGAACCAGTTTCCCCAAACTAAAAGATGTCGTGCACAGGCATCCACCTGCAGGGACATAACAACTGCACATCTCTTTTCAACACCTGTGGTGACCAGCAAATATTGACAGGGGCAGAATAGAGATTATTTGGGAACTCGTAGCCATGACTTTGCACGCAGGTGATAGGTTTGAGTCAGTCGCTGGCCTCTTGGACTCACACATAAAAATGTCTTCAGCCGCTGCACCCATGGGTAGGTAGCCTTATTTAGAATCTGTTCTCTTCACCCCAGTAGGTGCTGGGAAAGACACCCTAAAAGCCACTTGCCTCACCAAATTCTTAACATTTTACCACATCAGGTTGGATCTTCTTTATGTGGCCTTCAACAAAATAACATGAACTGAAATATGCAAACTCTCCTAGCCTTTGACCCCAGTGGTCAAGCTGACAGACAATATGATCATTCAATATGAGCATTTACACATCCTTGATTGGGAGAAATGCTGGTTTGAAAGGGGGTTTAAAGACCATGTTAAGAGAGAATGACCATCCTTGAACAAAGGTGGGGTCCTAAGAGTACATCTGTCATCATCTTACAATGTTATGATGGCAAATATTTCCCCAGTCCTCTGTGAATAGTACTCATTACCACTGAATGTGCAAAAAATGGCCAAACTTGCATATGAAATCAGCCTTTGGTTGTGTGGTATGGCTGTATTGTTTATAAGGGTGAGGATGCTGCAGTCAGCTCCAACTGAAGATGTCACCCGTTTGAGTGACGAAACGGTTCTCAATAAACCTCTGATCCAGTTGAACTGATTCCTCATATTTTTGATTTCCTTAACTAGATTACTGAGCATCCACAAAGACAAATTTACTGAAAGGTACTGCAATATCAATAGCTAAAATACCAGTTCAACCATGCTGCGATATATTTAGTGATGGGAAAGTCGCTGACACGACAGCACTAGCAACTCTATTAGATTTCAAAGGGACCTTTTGTATCTGAGTAGTAAAAAACAATTATCATGCAATACCAAGGGTGATAGTTAGTGAAACAAAAAGAATGAGCTTCAGGATTGTGACTTTGAACTCCTTTTCAATAAAACAAACAAAGGTAACTTATATGCGTCTCAATTTGCCTATAGATATGCCATTGTGTTAACTGCTCAGATCTGTCCCCATGCAAATAACAGATACATAACCTGAATATTAAGTCACGTTAAATATATTTGAATAGACTAAAATCACAAGGTAGTTCTGGGAGTTTTATAATCAATGCAATAAACAACACCTCAATACTCAAATGGTGAAAAACTCGCAAGAAAATTCTTGTATTCTAATATTCATTTTGGCATACTTGTATGCATTTATGTCTTACCTGATTGAGCGTCTTCTGCAGGTGTGGTGTACCCATGCGCTCAGCCATGTGTCTGTAGGCAGGGTGAGACAGGAAGAACTTCCTCTCTGCAGCCAGGGCAGCACTGATATCTTTCCTTCCATCAATGTCCTTCTGACTGCGGTTCACCACCCCGATATAGCCTAAAGTTGGTAGAAGATCCTAAATACTAGCTCAATTTACAGGATGGAACACATGATATTTTCAAATTTAGTGTGTTGTGTATTATGATGGTGAGTACGTGTGACGGCATTTGTGCACAAGTGCATGACCAAACATGGATGGTAATCTGTGTGCTCTCACCTCTGCGGAGTGGAAGAAGTTTATTTTCAAGGATATCTCGTGCATCTGTTCCTTCATCCATCAGATCCAGCTTGGTAATCACACCAATGGTCCGTACACCTGGAATAAATGGTCACATTTTTGTGTGTCCTTAAAAAGTTCTTGAGGAGGACACTTTGAATGCGTTTAACTCATAAAATAGACTACTAGCAGTCAAATATACTAGTCTATAAGCCTCTACGGATTTTCTTAACATTTTAGCATCCCCCCAAAAAAATACTATGCAAAAAGCAATTAAAGGGCTGTGAACTTATATTGTATAAAAGCAGATCACTGTGATGAATTTTCCTACACAATACTATAATTTGATATGGATTGAAAGCAGGAATAAACTGAATAGATGTGAAATGCAGTTACATTAAATAAGCCGTAGGCTGAGGAAAGGTAAATTGTTATGGAACAATTCAATAAGTGATTTGAGCACGTTTTTAAAAGAACTATACATTACATTACATATTACATTTATTGTATAATAATTCATATAAAAAACATAACCTAATGGATCTTAGACTATTCAGATTTATCACTTTTCCCCCTTACCCTGTGGGTCCACCTCCTTAGAAATCTTGAGGGCATCCGAGTTGGCCAGGTCCATGTTGGCAGGGGTAACGGCCAGGATCAAACAGCTCTCCTTGGTGATAAACTGCAGCAACATGTCTCTTATTTGGTGCTCAATATCTGCAGGCTGGTCCCCAACAGCCACCTTTGTCATCCCGGGCAGGTCAATCAGGGTCAAGTTCAGCACTAAGAACAGAGAGGAGAGAGAGTGGGAGAGAATCGTTCAGACAGAGGTAGATCATTTGGATTTAGGGTCAAGGATAGACAATCATATACTGTTGCATATTGTACTGGTTGTAAAGCCCTTCAGGGCTACCTTGTGAATTTGGGCTACATAAATAAACTTAAGTTGACTTGATCAAAAGATAACAGGAAAACCAACTTCATAGCCTACAATGTGACATTATATCCATTCTCATCTGGCTATGTATGCATACCTACTTTTGCTGTAGTGAGTGTGTGTGTTAGCATAGGCAATGGGGGAGTGCAAGGTTGTATTTGTGTTACCATTGGGAGAGTAGACACGGAGGTTGATGGGAACAGGGGAGATGCCCTTGTTGGATCCAGTGATGCGATCTGTTTCCGCTTCAATCTCGAGACGGACCTCCTCAAAGTCGACAAACTTGCGCCCCTTACAGTGCAGGAACTCAGCATATTCTGAATCAATCACAGACATAGGCATTTGGTATTATTAAAAATATGGATCTCAAAGTACAAGCATCAGTAATATACCTTACATCTCTGAATGCGTGTAGGTGTGTATGTTTCCGAGTTAAAATGTTTCATGTCTCACCTCTCACCTTGTTACACAATTGCATTGGCTCATATATCTCAACCTAATTTAAACATCAACATACATATAGTAAATTTACTCCTCCCTTGCCTGAATCTTGGTTCTTGTTCCTGTTTCAAAGCTAATCCCGCCCTTACCCAAGCCAGAGTCCATATCCTACTATAGCCCTCCCTGCACAATCAGCTCACTTTTATACAGTGCATGCAAACATACACTAACTTGGACTTTACTCTTATAGAGGCTTGCATTCATTCAACTTCTGAAATATTTTAAAGATTTAGAAAAAAACTGCTCTTCTATAATGTGTATCACATTTGTATGCACAATATTTGAATAAAATTTGACTGATTCTGACTGATTGTTCGTGTGTATTTGTAAGGACTCAGTATATACATTAAAATGTTCTTTTCCATGTTTACAGGTGTGTGTGTGGCAGTATGATTTATTGCCTGCTTTATTGTTAACCAGCTGGAGAATTAGAGGACGTCGGGTGACGATGCCAGATCCTCGGGGTAAGAAGTCCCTAAGAGAAAAGACAGACATATCATTGATGAACCATGAAGACACACACACGGATAATAATATAGCCTGAACATTAATTTAATACCTTTCCAATTAGATTTGGTATCTAGAGTGTAATCAGGTTAGCTGAGAGAGACTCATTCAGCTGGTTGACCTCATGACCAAAATAAAGTATTAATGTCAATGAAAAAACATAATCAAATTGTAAGGGTGTTAGTTCTTAAAAAGTTTTACTGATTGATTGGAATGTGAAACTAATCACCAGTTTGAACAGTTAAATCCAACATCATGCCATGACAAGTCTAACCACTGTAGGAGTTTAAAGAACTAACAGCCATTCTAGCTATTCTCCAACGCTTCATGTTGGTATAGAATATAGAATAGAACTGTTTTATTTACCAAAGGGTTTTGGGAGCAGTTAGGTGTTCAGTGTCTTGCTCAAGGACACTGAACACGCTATCTGCAAAGCCCGGGATTGAACCACCAATCTTCATTTACTATATGACCACCCTACCTCCTGAGCTATGCCACCCCTGTATATACATGTGTGTGTGTGTGTGTGTGTGTGTGTGTGTGTGTGTGTGTGTGTGTGTGTGTGTGTGTGTGTGTGTGTGTGTGTGCGCTCCAGGCTGACATGGGAG
>OMLC01010048.1:3790-14224 GCA_900302585.1 Regalecus glesne | reverse complement strand
AAGGAGATGTATGAGAGTATAGGAGGCCATTAAATCAAAATAATTGTGCTCCAATACAACAATAGTTAATCCAATGACAGCAGCTCTGGTTTTGTGGCTGACACCTCTATGGGGGAGAAATGTCCTATCCAGAGACAAGCTCAATGGTTAAAAGTTGTCTTGGGAGAGTTTTAGGAATATTAATCTGACACCAGGAATGGACTGGGACGTTCAGAGCTTACCGGGAAATTTCAGTCAGAGGTTGGTCATTTTAGGGTTAAGGCGGCTTTAATGGCATTTTATTTTTCTTTATTTTTTCTTTTAAAAAAATGATTCCCTTTCCCCCCCACCTGAACCCCCTGAGTGTCCTACTCCTGGGTCAGTCTCTGTGATCCCCTCTAGAGCGTCGACAGGAAGGAGGAAGTGGTAGCATGTGTCTCCTCCAAGTCACATGACCACTAGCCCTCACTAGTCCACACATCATGGTCTGGTGGGGAAAGCACAGTGCTTGGCCGTCAGAGGAGAATGAAGCAGAGTACTTTCCCTTCACTTAACCAAGAGGCCTGGACCACCCAGAGGGGGACACTAGTGAACCCACAATACTTTATCCAACCTAACCCTTATACCCATGTGAGGCTTAGCCCATTATGACCCGGGATTCGAACACCCGACTGCATGACGCAGAGATGCACTGAACATAGGTACCTTAACCCCCTACGCCACCGGAGGCCCATTTGGCGCTCGCATAAAGTTGATAAAACTCAAGCACGAAAAGGTTGTTGTACCTAGCTTTGAGCTCAACGTTGCTTTGCAGCTCGATTTCATGCTGCAAGCTGCCAGGCAGATCAGCCGGTTCAACATTAAAGGGTGTAGCAAAGTGGTTTGAGATAACCTAGATAAGATATTCCTTTATTAGTCCCACAAGGGGAAATTTACAGTATTACAGCAGCAAAGTGGAAAGCACAATCAGAGAGGCATAAGATGTAAGGTATAGATATAATAAAAGTAATTTAAATAAGGGTGAAATATGAACATTTACAGTATGAACAGAAAAAAAGGACTCGGAAGTTAACTAAATGGTATGATATCCATCTGTATGTCTTGTTGTAAATTGGGGGAGCAGTACTGGTTATATCGTCTGACAGCTGCAGGAAGGACAGACCTGTGAAATCGCTCCTTCAAACACCTTGGATGCGGCAACCTGTCACTGAAGGATCTCTCCAGTACAGCAATGTACGAGAGCTAGCTCTCGTAATCAGTTTATTAAGCATTTCCTCTCTGAAGCCGAAATGCTGCATCCCCAGCAGAGCAGTCCATTAAAGATGGCTGGTGCCACCACCATCTTGTAAAATGTCTTGAGGACTGCCCCCTATCCTCCAGAAGACCTTAGTCTTTTCAGCAGATATAGTCTGCTCTGGCTCTTCTTAGAGACCGCTGTTGAGTGGTCTGTCCATTCGAGTTTATTGTTCAGGTGAACACCAGGTACTTGTTAGATCTCACCATCTCAATGTCCAACAGAGGCTTTAGTCCCTGCATAGTCGGGGAATGCAGTGTTCCCCTTTTCCAGTTGCACTTACCGCAGCTTCAATTTCGCCTCAAATGATTTCACATTTCTAACCAGAGAACTGAGAACCTGATCGGGGCCTTGCAGTTTCACGTTGAACTCGGATAGATATTACGTAATGTCAACCATGAAGGCTAGATCACACAGCCACTTGCTATTGCCGAGTTCTGTGACAGGTTACCCCTTCATCTCCATGAGTTGTTTGACTTCATCCCGCAATTCATAAAACCTGTTGAGCATGTTCCCTTGGCCCAGCCATCAAACTTAACAACAATAAACCAGTTCCCAATACTCCAATTCAAGTTTCCTCAGTAGCTTCTTAGGCCAGTGTAATGGATGCCAACTTGCATTGGCTAGCTGGTGACAGTATGGGGTTAAAATCCTCTGACCCCTTGCCTTAAGAATGTTTCTAACCACTGGGTTAGAAGTCTGAGCTTTAGTTTGGTGAGGATTTTGCCACGCACTGCCACCAGCTAGCCCATGCTAGTTGGCATCCATTACACTAGTAGTTGTTTAGCTCTCTGCTGTTGATAAAGTTTATGCACTACACTACTGTTGACATCACGTTGTAGAACTGCAGGGACTGTGCACGCAGATTCTCTTGATGAATAATGCAATGGCATATAATTAAACCAGTTGGAATCAAGACTGAGATGATTTTTTTACATCTTTTTTTTATATATAAATGCAATGAACCCTTTTTGCGAATGTTTGACCAAAGCTGGAGCTCTATCTGTTGTAAGACCTCTTAACTTGCCAAATGGTAGCTCAAGCTTGTTTATCACCAAAATGACTGTCTCAAACACGTCCTCATCTCTGGTAGTGCCACGCATTGGCTCTTAAGGGGCATCATAGCTCAGTGGTAGAGCGGTCGTCTGGCGAGCAAAAGATTTTAGATTTGATCCATGGTCCTGTAGAAAGCATGTCAATGTGCCCTTGAGCAAGACACTGAAGCCATAAAGGTTCCCCGTGCGCCACATGGTGGCTGCCCACTCCTCCTATTCAATAGCATGGGTCAAATGCAGAGAAATGCAAATTTATTTATTTATTCATTTTATTTAAGATAGAAGTCCCTCGCACACTTTAAAGTCGGCGGTAATCCCACGAACGAAAATGGCCTGTTGGGTGGTGCTGGTAATGTCCGTTGTTTCATCACAAGCCAGAGAAAAAGTCAGTCACTTGCCGAGTCCTTCAGTGTTTTTTCAATTTCTTGTGCTTTGTCAGTAATTAGATCTGACATGGTTTTTTTGAGACCAACTAATGCTGAAACAATCTGACTTTGTCTGGAGCAGCAGCAACGATACGCTCTTTTACAGACTCCCCCTCCACACGAGGCCTTAGCTTTTTGGCGGTTAGCTCGCTCACCACATATCTTGCCCGTGTCACATGGTCCTCCTAGCGAAAAGGTCTAGTGAAGGCGGCTTGTTGTGCATCCAAAGCTTGCCAGAGAGCTTTGATCTGATCCAGTCGCATTTGTCCTCGCAACTCCTCGAATTTTACATGTATCGTGCTGTAACGACACTACAAATTGGCATTTTTCATTACTGCTATCGGATCCCCATAAATCAGGCACACAGACTTTCCTTTCACTTCCACAAAGAAGTAATAGTTTGTACATTTTTTGGAAAGCTCAACATTCGGCATCAACTTTTCTCTTCTTTGCAGTAGCCATTTTAAAGAGGGATGAAAAGTAATGTAGCCTATGAATGTTGCAGCGCTTGCACCTTCACGTTTAAATTTTTTTTAAAAACAGCCAATGACAATTAAATTCAATCTTTACATTTACATAGGAGAGGGGCGGCATGGCTCAGTGGGTAGAGCGGTCGCCTGGCAATCGGAAGGTTGCAGGTTCGATCACCGGTCCTGCTGAGAAGCGTGTTGAGGTGTCCTTGAGCAAGACACTGTTCCCCTTACTGCTCTGCCCTGTGATAGACTGGCAACCTATACAGGGTGTACCCTGCCTCTCGCCCAATGAGAACGGAGATAGGCTCCAGTTCCCCCACGACCCATTTTCGGATAAGCGGTTGACAATTGATGGATGGACATTTACATAGTGTTGATACACCAAGTAGGACCGTCAATTCCAATGGTTGGCTGCAGTAGTCTGTGATCAAATCTGAAAGTAGCCTGAACAGCGTCTGTAATATATATCTATATATGTATATATGTATATGTATATATGTATATATGTATATAATGAAAAGCTTTTTCATTCTATTTAAAAGTTCCCATTTATATTAAGGGGCAGTGATTGGCTTTTCATATTTATTTTGATTGCTTGTCTAATGTTGTCCAATGATTTAATATCTTTTAGAGCAATGTTATCATTTAGTGCTCAAAAACCCATTGAGGCACTGATTTTCTATTCTGTGAAATCATTAACTCTTCTCACCTGTTTTTGACAGCTCATAAAACATAAATCCAGAGAAAAACATCTTTTCAAGACCAATATTCTAGGTAGTCAACAAAGTCTAAATGATTGCATCAGGTCATCTGGACATAGGTTTAAAACAAAACACGAGTATGTTTCAACATTTATCTGAATGTCATCCTCAGCTCTCAGTCCAGTATTTGACCTACTTAACACCCTTTATTGGGACAGAGATGTAAATTAGGGTACTCACAATGATAGGGGCAAAACAATGCCAAAATGGATGCAAATTAAAAAAATATTTTCATGCTAAGATGGATGAAAAGAAAGATTTTATAGCTTGTACTGCTTTATGCTTAAAATGACACAATACAATGCTTGGCCTCTTCCTTGCTCCACTCATGCACTCGTTTCACTGTCAAATACCATGTGACTGCACCAGAAAAGGCTACGAAATGACAATTCAGTCACATCCTAAATCTGTTATTGGTTCCATAGAGTAAAATTATTGAGTGTTTCATATGTAGGGAGTCACAAAAGAGTGTATAATTCTGGCAACATCCCCTGTTTGTGGGCTAGAATCCCTAACAGAATAGGGGGAGGTATTTGGGCTTGAGGACTGTACTGCAAACCACTGATTAAGACTTTTATTCTATTGGGTGTTAAATGCATTTCTGTGGGATATAAGATTTATAAATGTGACCTAATACTTTTTTCTTTACAGAAGTCTGTTGTTGGGAGGTGGGGGTATCTATTGAGCCATTGATCTGTGATACAGTATTTTTTTTTAAAACATCGAGCAGACATTATAGGAAACTAGCATTTGTTGTAAAAGCCTATCATGGTGGAGCATGGAAGATCATGAAGTTGAATTGTAATGTTGAAGTATCCTTTGTTGATTTTTTTTTAATTCAAGCTCTTGAACAAACTTTTACTTTCACTATTCATATACAATAGTTATGCTGGTTGAGTTGGGAAATATTGAACAGATGTCTAAAGAAAACCATGAATAGTTTGGTGATACTTGATGAATGGACACATGTACACAACCTGTTCAGATATATGTGGGAGAGGGACATTGGAGCAGTTAATCCTTCTACCTCCAGTTTATCACCTCTCGTTTTAAATACTGGTCTGCCTTCTCTTGGTATTACACAACAGCTTTTTCTTCTCTCCCCTGATTTGAAATCTGTTCAAAGGGCTCCTTTTCTACGGTGTGTTAGGAAGTGTCTCCTCCCACGCTCTCCTGTATGTATTTCATGCTCTATCACTTTCTTTTTCTCTGTCCCTCTCAACTTCGCTGCCTCCATTTTTTTAATGGACATTTTTTTGTCACTTAACTTGAGTTTTTCCATTCTCTTCTTGGGTCTTTCATTCATTGTCCTATATAGTCTTAGTTTGAAAACAAAGACTGCTGAATCCCATATTTATGACAACTGACCCACTGCATTATCATGCCATTAAAACAGTTGTGATAGGGATTTTACTTAACACCTTCACAATATTGGGAAAGGTTGGAGGAAACCATTGCAGGACTGACTGTAGGTGTGTCTTTTGAGTGTGTACAGAATGTGCAAGCTACAAGTGCATAATTTAGTATGATGTTGAGCATTAGCTGGAGGATGCGTGGGTGTATACACAGAACTGGATGTGTTGCCAAACCTTTATTGCGGAAGTTTCAGGCAAGATGTTTCACCGACCAAGACACATAAGCTGCTGAGAGGAAAGCGTCGTCATAGGGGCAAATGAGCTGTGAGACCAAGAGAAGGTCGTAAATGTGGCAACAGACAAATATGCTTCCGCTACATTTCTACAAAATTCCCAAATATAATATGGACACATCAGCATTGTAGTTCTTATCACATAAGCTAATTTAGAGGGGGGTTTTTTCTCAAGAGGCAAACCACTTTTGGAGCAGCACTCGTCTTTTTACCATTAGTCACTTTATGATGAAAAACATTTTGTACCCAGTGAATGGAACCTTGTTGCCCTGCGTGCGGACCAACATGAATTTTACCTACTTTCATAAATGTATTAACAGGTGCACTAAAGCAGCCACACCTGCGTCAATTCCATTGAAATTAGAATATTTGGCAAGTATTACTTTTCTTGCACATATGGATGGCAACTACTTTTAAGTCTGTTTTAGAAAGGCTTTTCATCTGCAAAAAGCACATACAACAACACTACCGGTGCTTAACCTGCAGTCTGCTCTGTCAGATCAAGCTGTGCAAATCTGCTTCTGCCAGAGCCAAGTACTACATATGCTGAGTTCCTTCTAGGTCATCCATGACAGCCAGCCATATCCTGACACGAGGAGATGCAATCTCTATGCTGATAAACTAGACCATATATATCCCCTGCTATTTAATGATCGCTAATGAAAGAACATTTCGATTAGCAATCATTAGCAGTCTAGTTTTGTGAGCATTTCATTCAGTTATTGACACTGTAGCAAGGGTGATAAGAAAGCAGAATATGAGTTAGAGAAGAGCAAGGGTTCTGGTGCTATACTTGATCCTATACTATGAGGATGTGGCTGTAGAAGCAGGCGACCTAATCCCTACTTGATCAATGTGTGCAAAAACGCTGACTGTCTTGAGAGACCGACATGGCCTAAGACCTACTAAGCCGACATATTTGTATTGTTTGCAATATGTTGCAGTCAAACTTGCTTGGAGTGGATAGTTTAACCCTCCATTTGTATGTAGTTTCAAACTGGACACGTTCAATATATTTAAAAAAAATTTGAATTGAGGAAGAATTTGATTCTAGAGTTTTTTTTGTTGTTTAGTCCGTTTGTTCTCCAATAGCACATCGATGATGCAACACCAACATTCTTTTTTAAGTCACAGTCGCTGGTATTCATGAAGGGCAACCTGGTTTGGCCCCAGCTTTATAGGATGTTGTTTGGGTGACATGTGCCTTGCACGATGCAGTGAGGAGAGCAAATGTTAAGGGAGGGAGGAGAGAGGATTGCAACAGAATTCTGTGAGGAATGAGTCCCCACTAAATCAAAAGGACAGCCTGTGATGTCCACCTTCTGCTCATTTAGGTCTTTTACTCCATAAGCAAACACCATTCCCAGGTAAAAGCAACCTTCTTTCTTAGCCTTTGTGGGCAAACTGCATCGTATGTGAAATTAGGTTTGGCGTGCACATGAGTTCACATTAAGCATTTCAGAATAATGGGATCTCGTAAAAGATCAGAAGTCACAGCATTGTGTTATCCAGTCACATTTTTGTAGGTTTTCATTCCAACATAACACTACACCAACTCGTTTTTATGAGTAGCCTCTGTGTGGTTGAGAGTGAGCATATGAATCAAATCTTCTAGTGAAATATTAGCTGGAATGAAAATCTATTGCCTTTGGGGGCACGTGGTTGAACGCCTCTGCTGCAGTTGGACATGTCCTTATTTGTTTTATAAAAAGGACAAGAGGAAAAGGAAACTAGGATATCTCACTAGCAAATAGCGTATCTCGTGGAAAATTGTATCAATGGAGGAATGATGATGAGCAAAGACAATTATGCCTCTGCCTTGGCTTAAACCACTAATCGACTTGTTATAAACCCCATTTACATTCTTTATCTATTTACAGCCCTTTCTATGGAGAGGATTTCTACTTTGAGATCCCACGGCCATTTCAGTGTTTATCCTTCTACATGTATGCTAAGAGTGTTTTCCAAAGAGATCTGCCTGTTGGTAAGTCACTTCACTAATGCACCATCGTACCCTAATCCTCTCTCTGGATGATAGTTAGTTTCAATTTGTGTGTTTATATGCATTGCTCAGGCAAAGTGTCCATCCGGAAGGAAGACCTGTGTAGATACATTGGGAAAGAGCACTGGTTTGGCCTGCAGCCAGTAGATCCCAACTCAGAAGTCCAGGTGGGTGCCAAACAATAATTCTATATATGTGTAACCCAGGTCCCATTATCTGGACAAAAAAAACACAATTTAAGTGTTTTTTATGATATCTGAGAAGTTTACAATCTCCATGTAGTTTTTTTTTATATAACCCGAAATAGTTAAAACATTATTGTATTTTAATGCATTCTTAATGTAATGTATCACGTCTATGGTTTCTATAAGGTTATTTTAGGCTGCCCATCTGTTTGTAGTAAAAGTGGCTCGTGTTGTTTTAAAAAGGGTAAACGTAGTCATGCCTGTCTTGACTCCTTTTATTTTCATTGGCTTGTGGGTGGGTCCAAAAGGGAAAAGAAACATCCTGTATGAATGTCTTAATGCATACCTATCCAGGTAAGGGAATGGTTATGTGATGTGAATCACGATCCCCCCATTTACGCCCTTCCACCTATAATAATCCAAAATAAATAAATAAACAAATGAAAAACTTCAAAAATAAATGTGAACAAAAGCCCTTGTGGAGAGAGAGAGAGTGAGAGAGGTGTATTTTTGCATTTTTCAGCGGCTCTAATTTGATAGTGTTTTTTAAAGATTTTGTTTGATTTTTCTATAGTTTTATAGAATTCGTGCTCTCCTTTCCATCCATGGTTGCTGTTGACTGGAGTGTTGTCCAGAGTAGACTGAGCTACTTCCAAAGATAAAACCCAAACGGCAGGGTATGATTTGAAATCTGTAGCCCATCCCAACATTTTACTCAGATTTTTGTTTTTGTTTTGTTTTTATCTCAGATGGGCTAATCTGGGGTTTAAACAACCCCTACACTGGGAAACCCCACTGACCACAAGCCTAACTGCTTTCTGAAAATTAACTCTTTTTTTAGAAAAAATATTCTCAGTGCTTTAAACTTGCAAAATTATGGCCAACAAAAATAATTTCTCAATAATAATCTAAACACTGGAACAAGTTATGGAGGAACTAAAGGGGGTTGTCTGATCCACAGTCTATTCCAAAGAGGTTCTTGGCATCTATCTCTTTTTAAAAGCCTAAAAGTTCCTCTGCCATACGACCAGTCATCCTCCCTCTTTGTTCTTCACAGAATACACCATCACCCCTTCCCCCAGCCCAGCATAGTTCTAAACCTCTTGCAGTGTCCTTCTATAATACAAGGCTCAAATAGGAAAGTGCCTAAAAAGAGGAATGAAACACTATCAAAACTTTGCCTTACCTGCCAGCACTATCTTCACCCACTTGAGTCTGCATGAATGGAGGCACTGAGCCACATATCTATCTACATACCTTTTTTTTTTCTTTCACAAACATTAGACTTGGGTGATCACTCAAAATGACTCAAAGCTCAGAATGAAACTTTTGAGGAAAACCGAAGATTGCACTATCGGTTTATCATAGCTGTCATAAAGTGCAGCTTATAAGTATGATCGATTGTGTTGAACACCATGGATCATTTTGTTGTGCAAAAGGGGAATGTGTAGAGGATCTGAATAGTGGATTAGAGATGATATGTTGTTTTAAGGTCGGGAAAGCGGATTAGCTAATCATTCAGAAATTGAGGGAAGACACTGAACAGGACTAAAAAGTCTCTTCTATAATATTTATGCTGTTGTGGGGCTCTAAGTATGTGTCCCGCAGTTACAATAGATTTTGAATAGGTAGGACAAGCTCCCAGATTCTCATTCTTAACTTTTATACGAAGTGCTGAAAAGTCAGAGGTGCTGCCTTGACTCCAATTCTGTGTTTTCCTAAGGGCGGCTTAGTGTTATCTCAATATTAAAGAATGTTATTCACTATTAGTCTCCGTCAATTATGGTTACAAAGCGAACTAGAAAAGTTAGCTTTGTTCACAGATCTCTGCCAGGCGTATGCATTTTTCCCTTCTCCGGTGTTCGAACTTGGGGACAAATCCTTTTTTAGCCTACCAGAGGAGAAAAACACACACACACACATACACACACACACACGCACACACATATAGACACACAGACATACCAGTGTCTCTCCTGTCATTATAAGACTTTTGTGCGGTGTCCAAGTCTATTGAATGGGAAATTTGGACAAAAAAAGAACACTTTTACTAGTTGTCCAATTACTGGACAGCAAGACAACTGCCCTACCTCCTGAGCTAGACCTCTTCGAAATAGACTAAAATAGTATTTTTTTTTCCTGACACAAGGATATGTATCCCCTTGGTTATAAAAACTTTGGGTCAGAAATAGTTGTTGTCAATTTTTTTTCATGCATTTATTACAAATTACATTTACTCTTATGTGTATGTTTTTTTTTCCATAAGATACTGAAATGAATATGCCTCAATGCTTTAAATGCTGACTGTGGTGACAATAGAGGCTGTTGGTTGACATGAGGATGATGTGTATGAGAGGTGGCGATTGTGGGAAGAGAAGATAAGAAAATAGACAGAGCGATAGAACCTAGAGGAGCTCAACTCCTGGTTGTTTCCATCTGCGGTTATTCTTGGCCTCAGCTCAACTAATCTTTCATTGTCTATTGGATTGCAATGTTTCCTAGAGTGTTTGGTTACATGCAGTTGATGATTGTCCACCCTTAACCCTGGGTGTGAGAAAAGTGTGGGCATTTTATTCTAGACCAAAGGATTTAGAGACAGACCAAGGGGGGGG
>OMLC01010044.1:3984-13984 GCA_900302585.1 Regalecus glesne | reverse complement strand
GATGAATGCATTTATTGTTGCCGCCTCCCCTACCCCCCAACACCACCTCCATCACTGCCTTCTTCTTCTGATCCCCCCCACCCCTCCACCACCACCACCAGCAACCGCCCTTCCAAATGCTATGCAGATTGCTGGCCCATACTCGCTACACTTTGCAGGGAATGCTTCGTAAAGATGACGATAAACCAAAGCTTTAAATCCCAGCCTTAGCTGTCTTATCAAGAGCTGCAGGAACGAATGGAGCGCTTTAATGGAGAATGTCTGTACACTGGTGTGTGTGTGTGTGTGTTGTCTGGGCTGTAAGTGCAAATGCATTAAAGATTCCTCTTTTCCTCTGTGCCTGCACTATTTCATAAGCACCACATAGGCCCTGTTAAGCTTCAAACCTTTTAAAAAGAATTAAGACATTCAGCTTTAATACATTTGACTGACATTGTCATCGGTCTGTCAATGATGATATTGCAGAACACAAAAATCAGAAATGGACTTGAACTCCCCCATTTACCTCCAGAAACACTGAGCTGAACCCTGTACCAACGACAGTTTCTAGAACCAGTATGTCCAACTTGGGGTTCTGGGGGAGTGGGGGTGCCAGGCTGTTTCCCCCCATGAAATTGCAACCCACTAACCTTGAAGGTTAATTGCCATTCATCTACTACTACTACTACTTCCTCATCTTCAGGCTTGTTCCCTGTTTTCCAGAGGTCGTGAGAGCAGATTTCAGTTTCCATTGATACCCTGAGAGGGAAGTATGCTCTTGTTAATCCACATGCTGATTTTGTAAAATTTTACCTTGAAGGCCTTTCCTGACATAACCACTAACCCAATAGATGGGAGCACAAGTAAAGGGCTTGATGCCATCCCAGTGTTCACAGGCTTGTGTCCATGTCTGTTGCTAAAGGGTTAATGACTTATTCACCATTTACTAAATGATCACGGTTGTGAGTTGTGTGGTGGATTCAAACCAACCACCAGGGCTAAATGTTCAATCCACAGATCTTACTGTGAGCAGTTTCATGTAAGGGTAGCTTGGTCTGAGAAGATAGTTCCTACATGAAATTGCTCAATACACCAAAATGATCTCGACCACCAAAATGATAGCTAAATAACACCACCGGTAAAGAGGCAAAACATGTATTTTTGATTTGGGGTGAACTGTTCCTTTTAAGTTACAGTTTTACTGTGGTCACTAGGACATTGGCTCAAAAAATGGCAACCTCAAATGCCAATCACCTCCCACTTCCAAACATCTACCTAAAATACATCTTTATCTTGATTAACAGGTTTGTTAAGCTGTCTATCGTCCATCAGCTCACCCTAACGTTGGCTACGGTCCACTCTTTTGCTCCAGTTTAGGTTTTCTCACTCAAACAACTGATAAGATAGTGGTGAGAAGGAAATGGTAGACCTGTTTTTACATGTCTTAGATGGGGCTTAAGGGGGATTAAGGCCAGATCCCCCTTCCTGATGCCCCACGTTGGATTCAAACCCACTGCCTCTGGGTCATCAGTTCCCAAAGTGAGCATGGTAACCACCGAGCTACCACGGCCCCTCTGGTGATAATGAAATGCTATATAGTCTTACTTTTCTATAGCGCTTTTCTAGTCTAGTTACCACTCAAAGCACTTTGCAAAGTATGCCTCAGCTTTACTGAGAATGGGTGGGTTAAAGGATGGATGCCCTTTTCCCGTGGTGGGATCAAACCTGCCATGCCCGACTTGGAGACACACGCTCCACCGCTGAGCTACCGCACTCCCAAAAGGCTAAAGATTAGGCTTCAAAAGGCCCCCTCAAAAACCAACGGGTGACATTACAGGCACAGCTATGTTCCTCTATATATACAGTTCATTATTTAAACCAACATCAGTTTTAATTATTAGCTAATGCTATCCTAAATTCTTAATTAAGCACGTTGAATGAATTTCCTTTCCATATATGGGTTATTGACTGAGACAGGATGTCACATCACGAGAATAGGTAAACAAGTCACTTCATTTCCACGAGTGCAGCTTTGATTTGCTCATTTTGATTGCACTGCTGTTTCCATTTTAGACTTTGGCAGGGGCTCAGCAGAACATAGAGTGAGACCGTCACCATGATCTCCCTTAGTCCAAAAAGGAGTGAGAGGTATATTTTCACGTCCCGATTAGTCACCATGTTGTTGGGGTGGACACGGACTTAGATGAAGGTCAGGGGATTAAGGCCAGATGCCCTTCCTGATGCCCCATGGTTAGTTTGAACCCACAACATGTGACTTGTCGGTTCCTAAAGGAAGTGCTCCACCACTGAGCTACAACACTGAATTTCTTCGGAGAGTTAAACTTCTATTACCTAAAGACATTTCATTCAGTTCAAATATTTTATGTAGATATATTAAGATCCATCCATCCCTCACCAACAGCTTTTCCTAAGCCAGGTCGTGGAGTTGTGCTGGAGCCTATCATAGTGCTCGTTGGGCAACAGGGGGGAAACACCTCGGACAGGTTACACTCAATCACAAGGCTTGAGCAGTTAGGGGTCAGTGCTTAGCTCAAGGACAATTCGACACACTTTCTGAAGGAACTGAGGGTTGAACCAGCAATCCTCCAATTACTAGACGGCTGCCCTATCTCTGGAGTTATGCTTGCACCTCTAATATTAAGATGAATAAAACTAAATTTATGTGAAAACAATCACATTGATTTGGATCTGATAATGTTGTCAGCTCTCTAGGTGAATCTAGGAAACGTATGAGAGGAATCATCAAAATGAAGGATAGCAACATCTGTCCTAGAAGTCCTATTATCTGCATAATCTTTAGCTATGGCTATAAAATAATGTTCACATGAAACTGTCAATTTCAAGACAGATACACTCCTTTAAGGATGCAAAGTGAAAATGTGTCATGGTAATGGACTTAAATCACTGTCTCCATGTGAAGAAAATCCTTTGTTGACTTTGCTTTGCCAAGCTTTGTCACTCTCCTCAGACATTAGAAACCTATCAAACACAGTTACTGGAGGTTGGCAGGTGGCTGGCGTGACAGTGTAAAGTGCAAAGAATAAGAAGTGGTGGAAACGGATGATCCGATGTGGCAACTCCAAACAGGAGCAGCCAAAAGTAGTAAAAACAGAAATAATAGAGATGGATCCAAATACAGTTAATGCATTTTGAACATATTCATTGTATGTCCCTCACTGCAAATCAGTAAGGCTATTTTTCCTCACTATAACTAACTGATTATCACTGAATGAGTTTCAAATCAGAGGTGGGTATTCTGGCTCCCTCCCTGCATGATAGCTGCCCTAAGTTTGTGCTTGGCACATGGAGGAGTCTGAGCTTGGCTCTGTCTCAGGGGTCATACCTTCTGCCAGTGTCGGCCAGCCAGTTACTCAGTCAGTCAGACTATCTGTTCCTGCACACATGCACACACACACACGCACACACACGCACACACACCTACACACTCCTATCCATGGCCCTACAACCCAATCCACATCCCTAATGCCTGCCCTGTGCACTCAGGTGCACAGACATCAGCGTAATGAACTCCTAGGTAGACTTTGCCACTTCACTGGCTTCTCACAAGACAAAATGCCAAAACAAATCTTGTCATAATTAGGCGTAATCCAGCTCATTACCGTCTGCTTAATTATCCTATTAATAACACTTCCTGGGAGAGCTTGTTTGTGGCAGCAGCAGTGCGCTCGGGCAAATGTTTGTTCCTAAATGAGCAAACACAGGGAACACAACAGCATTGTTCAAACACGGGGGCTTTGACAATAGGAAAAAAACAGGGCCAGGATTAATAGCCAAGCACAGGGCTTATCTTCTCTCTGAGGCCTTGCTTTGTAACATGGGCTTTTCAATACAGGTAATAGCCCAGTCCAAGAGTTCACTGGTGTCAAGGAATGTGTGCAACAGTGAAAAACAAAATGTCTTCCTTTTTTAAACAGCTGACTAAAAACTTTTCAAGTAATCCACGATTGGTCTCACATTCTGGGGTGTTGTTTAGTTATTGATAGTTGTTTTTTTTCCAAATTCTGGTGAAATGTTAAAAAAAAAAAGTGTCCAATGCAGTTCTTGACCTCTAGCGACACTATAGAGCACTCTGAAAAGAGAAAGTCCTCATGTTGTTTGTATCATGTTATCCTGCATGAGTAAGACAACACATCCGTGAGCCACACAAATGTACAGTATTTTACATTTCTTCAGAGATAGAGCACAGCCTTGAACAACCCCAACAAACAGATGAAGACGAAGAAAACAATGTCAAATTAAAATAAATAATTCATGCACTGATTTCTTGAATAAGTTCAACTTTTTTATCAATTAACTTCTTTATAGACTAGTTCAGGTTTTAAAAAAAGAAACTGAACATTGCTGTTGATATAATGCATTTACACTGCAGTGGAATAGAATAACAGAAAAGCTGTTAAAACGTAGAACATTTATAAGCTTTACAAAGTCTTCATTTCATTTAATCCCTGGCATGTTATTATTATTGGGTTGACTAATTCTATATATGTTGTTTTCCGACTATTTATTTGTCACTATTGATATACGTCTCGCCTTGTAAGAAATCAAAATCAGGTTTATTGCCGAGTACAAGAACATACAAGGCATTTGACTTGGCATGCTGGAGCAAGAGAGAAAATTAACAGTGAAAAATAGAAACAGTTAAAAAAGATCAATAAAATACATCTACAAGATAAGATTAAATAAAAGGTGCAATAATGTGAAATTAGCAACTGATCAGAGTTGAACACGAGACCACATGGCAGCCCCAGATGCCCAGCACTGGGTAGCAGGAGCTGCATTTACAAAAAGTTAAACTAAAATTTAGGGAAGATAGCTACAGAATGAGATTTGTTTTTACAGGCTAAAGCAAGTTATATCCAGGGCATCCGTGCACAGAGAGCACAGTCGGGAAGATAAGGGAGGTGGGACGCCAAGTTACGTTCTGTGGGCGTCTGAGGTTACAGCTTGTTAGAAAGGCCTGCTGCAGTAGGGAAGAAGCTGTTCTTGTGGCACAAGGTTCTGGTTTTTATAAACCTAGCCTTATGCCAGAGGGGACATTTTGGAGGGATGGCCTGGGTGGAAAGGGTTGGCTATGATCTTTCTTGCTTGCCTCAGTGTCATGGGGGTATACAGATCATGGAGGGATGGTATGTTGCAACCAATCACCTTCTCAGCAGAGTGACTGGCACGCTGTAGTCTCCCCTTGTCCTTGGAAGCAGCATGCCAGATAGTGATGGAGGAGGTGAGGATGGACTCAGTGATGGCAGTGTAAAAGTGCCCTATCATTGGCTTTGGTAGGTTGAACATTTTCAATAGCTGTAGGAAGCATATCCTATGTTGCATCTTCTTGTTGAGGGAGCTGAATGTAAGCTCCCACTTGAAGTCCTGGGTGATGATGGTGCCCAGGAAGCAGAAGGATTCCAGTGGGACCCACACAAGGCGATGGGGGTGGGTGGGACCAGGTACTTGCTGAAGTCCAGAATGATCTCCACTGTCTTTACAGTGTTGACAAGCTCAAGGATGCTTTGGCTACCTCAGGACAGGAGATGGTTAATATCCATCCTGCGGGCAGACTCATCCCTTCCAGAATTCAGCCTAATAAGGGTGAGTCATTAGCCAACTTCAGGAACTGCCCTGACTGGTGAGTGAAGGTGGGGCTGTACATATACAGGGAGAAGAGTAGAGGAGTAAGGACACAGCTTTGAGGGGAACTAGTGCTGATGGTCTGGGAGTTAGAAATATATTTCCCCCAGGTACAAATGCATACTACTTCCTGTCAGATAGGAAGTCCGTGCCCTGTACAGTGATCTGTAGCTGGAGATAGACAGCTGAGACAGCTTGTCCTGCGATAAATCTGACCAGGATCCGAGCATAGGTTCCTGCAGAGTTCCGGTGCTGGAGGATGAAGTGGAGCACCCAGTGTACTGCATGCTCCACAGACCTGTTGGCTCTACAAGCAAACTGCCGTCAGTGATGGTGTCATGGTGAGACAGAACAAGGTGCTCAAAAGACTTCAATCCAATCAAAGGTCCGAGCGATGGGTCTGTAGTCATCAACTCACATGCTCCTTGTTTTGTGAGGGGACAAGGATAATGGCAGAGGTCTTGAAGTGGGATTTGATTTGATTATGAATAAAGTCTATTGGAGAAAGCAAAGAAACTGTGGCAAAAGCAGAAAAATAAAAGCTTGGTTGTAATGTAGAAAACAAAAAAACTAATAAAGAGATTCCATTAACATTGACACTCTACCTAAGTAGAGAAAAATGCATTTGGAGAAGGGGTTTCGTACCAACGCAGAGAGGTGAGGATAGGTGAGTAATGTTTTATGTTCCTTTCATTTAGTTTCATGCTATTCACTAGTTTGTGGTCATAAGGCGGCATGTCTACTGATAAAAGAAGAAAATCGCAAGCCAATATGAATAATGCAGCTTTGGAAACATTCCAAAAAGGCCTTGCAAATGTTTTATGAGGTAGAAAATGTATTCAGCATGTTTTGTAGAACTCTAAGTCACATACAATGTGTTTTGGTGAGAAACTGAATGTTAAGACAACAGTGAAGGTTTGTCGATAAGGAAAATTACGCTGGGTACCATTAAAAAATAATTAAAGCCGGAACCATTTTAGTGACTTTGCTGACATCTGCGGGTTAAAAACTATGTAATGGTTAAAGACATACCAGGATGGGCTTGTTATGCTGTGATGGCTACCATGCCATGGTGTAGAAGCTTGGGTGTACAAATAATCCTAAGAGCTATGCCGTCTGGAGCTTGGGTCCTGGTAGAAAGATCAAGGAGCTGGAAGAAGAAGCGCGGTCCAACTAAGACCTCAATGGTGAAATTGGTGGAAGATATCTCCTGCTCACAACGGCATGAAGGTAGATGAGGGTTACAACACAGAGGGGTCCCAGATCATCTTGGTTCTCCATGTCACTGGACTCTGACCAACCCCTGCAAAGGACCATGTGGCGGCTGCGGACGAATCAGCCTCTCCACTTAAAAGCAATCATTTACGGGCATCCTACTGAGAGAATACCCACAAGGGCCTAGAAGGTGGACGTCATAGTCGATCTGGAGTGACCACCGCTGATGATGATGTTAACATAGCAGGATAAACACAATTATTAAATTGATAATAATTTTCAAATGTAATATTAGCAAGGAGCTAGCACTGATAATACTGTTGACCAATTTTCCTGCTGACTGTCTGACAAATAGAAAGGAGCCAGTTGAGGTGGTTCGGGCATCTAGTAAGGATGCCACCTGATCGCCTCCCAAAAGAGGTTTTTCAGGCACGTCCAGCTGGAAGAAGGCCACGGGGTAGACCAAGGACCAGATGGAGGGATTATATCTCCACACTGGCCTGGGAACGCCTTGAGATCCCCTAATCAGAGCTAGTGGATGTTGCAAGGGAAAGGAAAGCTTGGAGGTCCCAGCTGAAATCTGCTACCTCCACAACCCGACACCGGATAAGCGGTTGACGATGGATGGACTGTCTGACAAGCTGTGGGTCATCCTTTGATGGCTGCATTTGAAGACCAATTACATCGCAGCAAAACGCCAAAGCTGTCCCATTCCAAAGGCTTCATCAAATGAGGCCAGATATTGTGGCTGTCTTTTTTTGAATTTCAAGGATGCAATGGATAGATCCTTTGCAGCCCATCCAAGTTGGATTTCTTTCCAAAAAGATAAAATGGTGTCGCTAACTACAGACAACAATTAGCTACATCACATCCCAGCACTGGCGATGAGGCAATTTCACATCTTTGAATAAATGGTGAAACAAAATAAATAAAATGGCATTTTCTGGCTCCATTAGTCTGGACACCAATAATTGAATAGGTGGTCTACAGAGGATTCCCAGCTGCGTAATTAACTGAATATCAACCCCAGCTGTCAAGGTTGCTAGGCAACAGGAGTGGCACTTTGTTAGGCATGGGTAAGGGTGGGAACAGCGAGTATCGCAGCTGAAAAATCCTCTGTAGACAAGACAGTCTCATTCAACATTGCTCAGTTATGGTCTTCACAAGATCGCGTCGTTTGTAGGATGCGGTCCTTGAATTGAGGAAAAGCTTGTGTTAAATGCCATGATACCTTTTTTAAATTATCAACTGCAGCAGTTTATCCTGCTATACTAAGCTAACATCAGAGTGTGGAAAGACCAGCCAGGCATATTTTTGACCTTTACATAGTTTTATAACATGTAGGGGGTCAGCAAAATCCCTAACATTATTGAGGGTTTATTTGGTTTTGAATGGTTATTGAAGCTAGCAAATACCGACCTGCACATGTAAATATGTACAATATGTTAATTGGAATTATTAAGCCAGTTGAACAAGAGGTGAAGTCTCTTATTTATGGAAAGTCTTTGTAGCTTGATATTAATGAGTTTATATTGGATAGGTAGCACTATTTTCACATTCTCATCCACAGTTAAAGTTGGGCTCTACACTCCTGAGGTCTTTCTCCTAGCAGGGATCGGAGGCTTTCCCGCACACATGCGGACACCATTTCTCTCCAAGTCATTCTTTGCAACTCTCCTCCTCTCTCATTAGTTCCTACTATGTCTTTCTACCTTTTCCTATCAGCGGCCCCCCTGCGCCTTTCACTATCTTTTCTTTCTTTCTCACTCTGACGTGGGTCAATGGTCTGTGTACAAACAGTATCAATGAGGCAAGACGCACAGCTAGAGGGGAAAAAACAACAACTGCCAGTTCCTGTAAAGCAGATGCAGGTGAAAGCAACTCAGACCGCATCCTACTTAGAGAGGCAGAACAGGTTTGGTGTCTGGTCTGAAAGTCCGTGTTAAAATGAATGAAGGCTTGGTGAATACAGAAAAGGGAGTCGGTAGATATATGGGTGGTATATTTTGGAACAGGCATGAGAACATGCGGGCTGAAACATATACACACCTATGCATATACATACATACACATAGTATGCATATGTACACAATGCTATGGGCTTATGCAGTCAAACTCATGATGGGTTCTATATGGGCGGTAACGTTACTTGATGTCTGTAGGTCTTTCTCCATCTTTCTCTCTGACATCATCTTCAGGGTCAGGCCTCAGGCATCATCCCTGCCTCAGTGTGAAATAGCATCGTTTGGCCTCAGGGACTAGAGAGCACACACAAACCTGTGGCCCTACATACTGTCTCGTGTCTTCGTACATAATCACACTTACCACATAAATATTTCAGTCCACTTTTCTGTGCCCTGCAACCTGCACTCTGTGCACTCTAAAATATCAATGTGAAATATCAGGCTTTCAGGATATGTACTGCATGCTATGTTGACCATACTGGAAACTTTTCTCACTTAAATAGTGCGTAATACCATACCTGACTTTTTCAACTATAGGAGGTATTTATGTCATATTATTCACCTCACGTTTGCTTTTTCAAGTAAACTGAATGGGGAAAACATGCCAGAAAGCTGTGTTGGTAAGAATGCTTTTATCTTTTCTTTCTCTGATATTAGGAAAGAGAGGGAGAATGTAGATATCTAAAGTGTAGAGGAAGAAAGAGCCAGAGAGAAAACAACCCAATGGATGGAAAAAAAAGTGTGTGAGGGGAATGGCAGAGGTAGCGTATCAAAGGCATAAAGGGAATGAGTTATCAAGGCAAAATAGATCAATAGATTCCCTCTTTGAAAAAAACAATAATAACAGCAGACATTGAAACCCTATTATGGGGTAAAGTGAATAATTGATGCCATCTCTTTTTCACTCTAATTCAATGTTTCGAGTCTGTGTCAGATGGGATTACAAGTGAGTTAGATCATGGAAATGTATTAATGATTTATACGCGAGCTGGAGTGCTGCTTGCTTACAAAAGGAGTAAATAATCTACTCGCTGCGACTGTCACATAGTTTACAGGTTGTGTTTGTTGGCTGAATATGTATGTGGATGAAGACATTGCATGAAAGACGACGGAAGATAAACAAGTCTCTCTCTCTCTCTCTCTCTCTCTCTCTCTCTCTCTCTCTCTCTCTCTCTCTC
>OMLC01010024.1:3976-14933 GCA_900302585.1 Regalecus glesne | reverse complement strand
CTCCACTAATAAAGTCCATTCATCAGTTTATCGTCAACTGCTTATTTGAAATCGGGTGACAGATTCATTTTGGTGCCTATCCCAGTGCTCCTTGGGCAAAAGTAAAAGTGCATGCACGCACACACACACCCACACACACACACACACACACACACACACACACACACACACAGACACACACACACACACACACAAAGCAACACAAAATTAATGAGTCATCCTTGAATTAATGTCAGCCTCTTTCCAAAGTTAGAGCAGCTCTCTGTTTTATGCATTATAACATTTTTGGTTTCATCATCAGGTTTGGTTGACAAACATGCAAAGATCAGCCCCGGATCATGCAAGCGAGTCCACAGCAGGACTTAACAGGTAAGGACAGAACAGAGCAGAGCATCCCTCCTGCAGGGCTCCAGAGTGAATAGAAGACACATCTCCTAACCATCTACCAAGCCCATGCACAGGGGTGCACAAAGGCTCTCGCCGACACACACACACACACACACACACACACACACACACCACACACACACACACACACACACACACACACACACACGCGCGCGCGCAGGTACATTAACAGAGAATCACAATCCGTATAGAAAGAGTTAATCCATGGATTCCAATTCCTGTGATAACTCAAATCAAAATACAGCTTATATGATTGGTGTGGAAGTTTAAGCAGAACCTTCTGAGGGCAACTAGGCATCACAGATTATTATTTTTTACTGTAAACTATGTAGAGAAGAGGAGACACTGGAAACCAGGGACATTAACTCCCTGAAAGGCAATTGTCTGGTGAAAACCAGGTATGCACATGAAGCTGTTTGTCGGCAGTAATTGGAGTGAAAACAACAGAAATGGATGGATTCATTTGGATCACATGTGATACCAGTAGTTTTCAGCCAGAGGCTTACATTTCAGACTCAGCGCAATCTGACCACGTGGCAGGCAAAATAAGAAAAGATTTCTCAAATACTTATTTTAAGGGGGAAAGAGAGAAAAAAATCGATTTCTGGATGTCCTTCTTGAGAGAAATCTAGAATGTGCTAAAGGTTTGAAAGTAAAACAGAGCTCAGTGTAGGCATGAGTCACTATGTATTTGAATAGGGGGATATAGGGTCCTCACAAGCACTACAAACAAGACACACTTGTAAAAACAAGGTAAGAAACATATTGTTTTATGCTTTTGTCAAGTTTGACATAAGGGAGACATCCAGTTTTGGGCCCACTGAAAAGAATGAATTGTTTATAAGGCCTATAGCATGATGTGCAGTACTTATGAGGACTAAGTGAGCACCTATCCAAGCCATATTTGCAGAACATTATCTGGTAGAAACCATTCGCTGCTCTCCCCACAGCTAATGCAAAGGGACTCTTTTCTGGACCGGATTTGAACGATGCTTGTTCGGATTGAAAGCCTCTCATGAAGCTGAACCGAGTTCAGGGTGAACAGTGCTAAGGTTATAATGTAGGTTTGGTAGATTACACTGATATTTGTACTGTGGAAATGCTAGAGACCGGGAGGACATTTGAGGGATGGTGGGTTTCAAGCACCAAATGGAAATCAAAAGACACTACTAGAAGAAAAAAGTGTAACTTTGCAACATGAAATGCTATTATCAAGATGGCTGCGTTCACACAGTCAGTGTTTGGGACCAACAACCATATTCGGTGCCGAGAGTGAATCTCAAACGGAGTTGCACATATTACAGCTGATCTGAGCGAGATGAGGACTGTCCATATGGATAGGTCAATGGAGTCTTCCTTAGCCAACCTTGTGATATCCATGAATATCACACACCAACTATAGCAGCAAAACTGTAGAAGAAGTTCAGAGGGTGGCTCAGCAGTAGACCAGATGTGGCAGGAAATAATGAGCCAGGTGATGTGGGTTCGATCCCAACTCAGGGAATCAGGAGGGGTATCCAGCCTTAATCCCCCACACTCCTTTTTTTTAACCCGGGTAATCTAGTTGTTAGGATTCGGCAAGCTCACCAACGTGGCTTGGGTTTGATTCCCAGTCAGGGGACACATTTAGGCAAAAAATGTCTTCATGCATGCTCAGTAATCCAGCAAAGGGAATCAAAAAAGTTGAATCGTTCAACTGAATCAGAAGTTTATTCAGAAATATCTCATCACTCAAACAGGAGACACCTTCAGTCTGAGCTGATTGCAGTACCCCCCCCCATAAACAGTACAGTGATACCACACCACAATATTTATATTGTGGTGTGGTATCACGTGGATATTTTATTTATAATATTTGCAATCACAGCATTGCAAGAAGATAATGGATGCACTCTCAGGCCACCCCCTTTCTTCAAGGATGGTGTTTCACCCCCCTTTCAAACCAGCGTTCCTCCATATCAAGGATGTGAACATCATCATCTCGAATGAGTGGTCACTAGCCTGTAGATGGGTGTAGACTGCAGAGTCCTGGCCTGATGTGTTGGCTCTCCTGTGTTGTGACATCCTCTTAGCTAAGGTCTGTGTGGTTTCCCCAACAAGTCACTGCAGTCATTCTCTGGCAGTTTCTGGCATGGTGATGTTCACATCCTTGATAGGGGGGAATGCTGGTTTGAAACGTGGGTTAAAGATCATTTATGTTAAGAGGGAACGACCGTCCTGGAACAGAGCTGATGGCCTGAGAGTACATCTGCCATCAACTTACAATCTTGTGATAACAAATACTCCCCGGTCTAGACTTGGTGATTACGTTCATATTTCTGTTAGTCAGTTACAGAATCACAAAAAAGTGGTGAATCAGTTCAACTGGATCAGAAGATTATTTAGAAATATTTCGTCACTCACCAGGTGACTTCTTCAGTCTGAATAGATTGCAGACTGAAGAAGTCACCTGGTGAGTGACGAAACGTTTCTAAATAAACGTCTGATTCAGTTGAACTGATTCACCACTTTTTTGTGACTTCCATACCTGGATTATTGAGCATGCATCAAGTCAGTTACAGTATGCAGTCATCACTCTTTTTCTTAACTTGACAGTGTCTGAACTCGACCAGACTTAGCACTCCTATGAGGAACGGCAAAACTGTATTTAGCAGCTGTGTGAACGCAGTCAATATGAATGAAACAAGCTAAGATCTGCTTTGGAATTATTCAGTTGAGATTAAAAAAACTACGTTTCATTTCTGCACGGATGTTTGAAATACAGATAAAGAGCAAATGGTGCTTCAAGGGGTCAAGCAGGCTAAGAACAGAAGTGACTGGTCCCTCCCTATTCTTGAAGATATCTTCAATACACAGAGAAAGGAAAGAGTTAAGGGAGCTGGTGTTACAGAAAGTAAAGGAGAGAGTGGGGGGCTTGGGCCAGCTGTAGTGTGGGCAGGACTGTAGGGTGAGTAGGGAATGGGAGCGTTTAGAATAAAGCATCATGGGACTGACTTGGCTGATAGATTGACTGACTGGTTGATTGACTGATTGATCGATTGATTGAGATGAGATGTAGACTGACCTGTGTGAGATCGGGGCTGTCGCCCTGATCTATCCCAACTCGCTGTCACAAAAAGGGAGGTGGGGGTAGGGTGGGGAGAGGAGGAGGAGGAGGAGGAAGGAGGCAAAACGAAAAATAAAACCAAATGTAACAAATCGAGAAATAAACCAAAAACCCAATAAACCACAGAATTAAAAAGAAAAAATAACAGGGAGGAGGCATGTTAAGGAGGAGGAAGAAGAAGGAGGAGGAGGAGGAGGAGGAAGAGGGAGAGAGAACAATCAAGCCAAAGCATTCATTAACCCATGCAGTGGATGGAAATAAAACAAATAAAAGACAACAGAGGAGTAGGAGGAGTAGGGGATGGGGTGCATGTGGACAGTCACATTCAAACACAAAACAAACACAAACACTCACACATGTGTGCACGCAGGGACACACACAGAGACTGGTTTGAAATGAATGCTGAAGGAACAGGCGAGGTAGATAAGACAGACAGCAGGTCACGTGACTGCGATGTGAGAAACATCCAAAAGGAAGACGCTTAACTAATGTTGATTTTGAATGGACAGAGAAGGAGCAGGCGACAGATGACACATTAAAAGAAAAATAAATAAATAAACCACATTTTGTTATACAGACAAAAACACATTTTGTTAGACAGGTAAATGAATGGGTCCTTGAAATCAACGTAAGAACTGTTTTTGTTTTGTTCTGTTTTGTTTGGATTGAGCTGCTCCATCACCCCAAACCTTCTTCCAAATAGGAACCAAAACAAACTGTGAGAAAGTGTTTGATGGTGATGCGAGGGGGGTGGGGGGATGCTACAGGGTCTGCAGAGAATTCAAAACTACTTCCAGGTCTGTGAGGCTTCACAATTAGCAAATATTGGAACAATTAAATGGATAACAGCCATCGTAGAAGAGATAGAAAGAGTGGAAATTGAGTAAAGGATCAACAAAGGAGATAGGTAGAAATAGAGATAGATAAACAGCTTGCTTAGGCATGCATTTGCAGGCATGTGAACAGGCAGCACGCGAGGGGTCCTTCAACTGGAGGCTCTGAATGAGCCAATCTCTGATAGGCTAGGACACAGCCATTTATCACTGTCTTGGGACAAGCCCCTCTCCCAGGTCAGGGGAACAGAAGGACAGAAAGAAGAGAAAAGCTTAAAACAAGGACAGAAGAACAAGGAGAAGTAGCCCTTGCATGCTGATCTACAATTGTCTTAGATTTGACCTTCCTCACGACCGAGGTTAGAAAATACTGACTGTAGATCAGTTCGCAAGGGAAATTTTCCCCTGAAAATCTGGAGCGCATCTCAACTGTTTAAAGTGCTGTTTCCTCCAATGTAGCCAAGTCTTGACTAAATTATTGTGAAAACGTGGGGTTGGTTTAAAGCAACCAATACTATCCATACAGAAGCGAGGAGAGGATACCATCGAAACCCATTGAGATGCACTCCAGAGTGGTAATCTCACCCTCTCCGGTGGTGTTTGGCTCTTTGTCTCCTTAATGGAGAAGCAGCAGGAAAAACAGATATTACCTCAGCCACTTTGAGGAACTCTGACAGTTTGGTCATCCTGTTGAGAAAGGTCTTGTAGATCTCCAGTGCTTCTTTGCACTGGTTCTTCTTCATGTCAAAGTATTTCTCTGCAGAATAGGGGAGAAATTGAGTCAGATCTGTTTTGAAAAACATTTATTCTTTCATAAAACACAAGTCTGATCTGACTGACTTGCTTGACAATAATCACACCCCCCCTGTGGTTTATTCAAACTTAGGGATGTACCACATATGTGTTGTATACGACACAAGACGATGTTGCAGTACCACCAAAGTGTAGATGACAGCAGAGCTTTCTGCAGCCAACACTGAATCATTTTCTTCTGTACGTCTGAGAAATGACCTGACACTGCTTGAGGCATTGTGATGCAGTACTCTGCTGCTCTAAGCATGTTGATAATTATGATCAAAATAATTTCCTAGCTATCACTTGATCCACTTGCCATTAGACGTCAAGCCAAATCAGACCACTGGTCTGTCAGATGAGCCATACAAGACGTGTAGGAAAAATTGCACGGAGGGATTTGACAGCCTGTCCTCAGTGTTAGCAGCAGTTTCACTCTGTTTTCACAATGCACATGAGGTTTGTTTTTATTTGATTGAAATTTGAGATTGAGGGGCGATGCAGTGTGTCTGTGTTTTTTTTACCCAGCATGTTGATGACTCCTTCATTGTAGGCAGCAAACAGTCGTATGGAGTCTTTAAACAGCAACATAAAAGCTGCATTGATCACCCCGTTGGTCAGTTCGTTGGAGTTAGGCTTGAATCATGGAAATAAAGTCCAAAAAAGGAGAGAGAGAAAGAAAGAAAGAACAAAGAAACGGATGATTAGAAAACACTATAAAGTACTATACAAAATGAGTCCATTTACTACGAAACATGTAAAAGATGAGGTTAAGGGTTTTACAGTTTCATCCATTATTACATTTCTTCATTTTACCACTACTTAGTTTAATATCTCAGGCTTTTTAAGGGACCATTGACTGCTTTTTACATTAATGTCACCATTTGATGACCCTCACCAGAGCAGTTTCAAGCTAGTTCACATCTACAGTCCCTGCGTGTCTTTTTTGACGGTGGGAGGAAACCAACGCAGACACAGGGAGAACACGCAAACTCCACACAGAAAGGACCTGGACGGGATTCTAACCAGGACCTTTTTGCTGAAAAAAAGTGCTCAGTGCTGCACCACCATATAAAAGAAAAAGCTTTTAGCACCTGAGATTTCTCATCAAAGTACTGACCAGCACCGACATCGTATAGCTTCCCAGCTGAAGGATTGTCATGATGATAAGCCTGTAAACCACTTTGTGAATTTGCTACTGCATTATAACTCATATGCTGAGCACCCTTACAGAAAAGAGCTCCTGCCCCGAATGTGTTCTCCTAGTTCCAATAAAGGATGGAGAAGAAGCACGCCAGAAAGTAATAAGGAGGCTGAAAAGTTCCTTCTCAGGAAAAATTGCCGAGTCACGGTCAATTTCGCAATGTTGTGGTTTACCACGTGACATGTGTACGCATGGTCATTGGCCTAGGTACTGTCGCTGTCTAAGCCTACGCAGCCATACGTCATCAAATGCGACAACCTCGTTGAACAGACATTGAATCCTCACATCCAAGGCATTCACATCCATTAGCGCTATATTATTAAGTTTGTACGTTAAAAAATGTTTTAAAAAATTATCAGCAGCAATAGACAGGATCAATTGCACCCAACCATCATTGATATTTATGTCTAAATAGAATTGAATTGATCCCTCCCTCAGAGCCGCATGCGGTAAGTGTTTATCCACAGGCACTATTTTTAACGATGATTGAAAGGCACATTGGAAAATGTCATTGAATATGTTTTATTATTTATTATGAGTATATCAATATGTATTCTTTCTTATGTGATGAGATAGGAAGTAGACGAGAATTGATGCAATTGTTTAAGGGCGGGTGTACGTCAGACGTTCTCACTGAGGGGATTTGTTAAATGAAATTAGACCCTCCATCCAGGGATAAAAGACACTTTTTCAGACCTGGAGATTCATAAAGTTGGTTGAGTGGTCGGTCAGTAGAAGAAGCAGAATTAAATATTTCATATAAATGTCCTGTCCTTGTTATGCAATCGATTGTTTTTACATCAACTAGCTTGAGATTTGACATCTAAACAAGAACGTTGCTTCAGTATAGCAGGCTAAATTTGATATGGATGCATTATATGTTAAGTGTGGTGTCAGCTTGAGGAAAAGAGCTTGAAATGAGTTTACTGCAGTTATGTGGGTAAAATCTAGGAAATTGTGTGTGCTTTCATTTGGCACATAAACTGGGGGAGACCTGACAAAAAATGATTTTGTGAATAGCGAGAAATGAAAAGCATTTATTTAGACAGGCTTGATCCAGTCTAACCAAAATACAACAAAAGAGATGTTATCTAATTGTGCACACAGTGTAAAACATGCTGTGTCTGTGTGCACAACCAAGCCTCAGTCTAGCCTCCATCTATACCAATAGTTAGTTGGCAAGAACTTGCCACAGTTAACAAATGCTGTTCTTTCACTCAACCAGGGAGGTTGTCCTAACACATATTCTGATTTACATCAAATGGAGGGAGAGTTATATACATTATTAAACTCAAACCTGACTACCAAGTCAACTGTATAAAAAACACCAGAGTAGCTGGGCATTCCTTGTGTTATTTGTTTTAGCTCATCCAGTAACAAGTCCACTTCTCTATCATCCATGCTATGTGTCTGTGTCTGTGTGTGTGTGTGTGTGTGTGTGTGTGTGTGTGTGTGTGTGTGTGTGTGTGTGTGTGTGTGTGTGCGCCACGCAGGAGCAAGCATGTAGAGGTGAAATGGAGCATAGACCAACAGAGGTAGTTAGTCATCATTAGCCAACTCTGCAAGACTGAAACAGAGGGAAAAAGAAAGAGGGGGAGAGAGGAGACAGATGGGAATAGAAGGGACAAAGACAGACCGACCCAACGGGAGGGAAAAGAGAGACTGGCACACACACACACACACACAAACACACAGACACACAGAAATCAACAGAGACAGAGAGACAGACAGAGACAGGAAGACAGAGACAGGGAGAGAGAGACGGGGAGCTATATAATGGGTCATCTTCTCAGACTGAGGAGGAGGACAGTGCCAATTACGCGCCTCCTCTCACTCGGCTGTTTGAGGAGTGATTACTTTGAACAGGGACACTAATTGCAGCGTGGAGCTCAGCCCCAGCGGGCCCGGCTCTTTCATACATTGTTTCTTACATATGTAATTACGGTATGGCTCTCTGGCGCACTACCAGCCCATGTTTATGGGCCTGAGAGTAACCCAACTCCTCCCAACCGCCCAGAGAGATTCATATCCGACCTGTGCACTCGCTGCACTCTGCTGTGAGTCTCACTGTGTGTGTGTGTGAGTGTGTGAGTGTGTGTCAGTGACTCATGGGGCTCGGCTGGGTTATGTGCAGAGGGGCTAGGCTACATTTGGCATGTGGAGATCCAAGGATCGAACGACAAGGCAATATAAATACTGTTTAGCCTTGTGCCTTTATCAAGTTTCACATTCACCCCTTTTATCTCCAAGAAGCTCTGTCTGTTTGTCATTGTGCACGCATACAGCCAAACGTGTCCTCTGCATCTAACCCGTCCTATTGTACCGGAGCAGTGAGTGAGCAGCTGCAGCCCCCGGGGACCAACTCCAGTTCTTATTCCTACTGCCTTGCTCAGAGGCACAGGCAGGAGTATCAACCCTGACATGTGTCTTTTCGATGGTGGGAGGACACCAAAGCACCCGGAGGAAACCCACACAGACACGGGGAGGACATGCAAAGTCCACACAGAAAGGACCTGGGACAGGATTGGAACCCGGGACCTTCTTACTGTGACGTCAAATTGAATTCTTGTCAAACACAGACTCCATTCAGTCCTGTTGGTGTAAACTGGACAGATCGACCCTAGTGGTCTGCAACACTGAGGTTGTTCCTTTGGCCGTGTCATATCCAAACTACTGCAGCGTACCGAGACACGCGAGGGAGTCTGTCTTTTGTCTGCCACAGTGGTCACGACTGCATGAAAGGGCAATTCGCGGAAATACAAGAAAGTCAAATGAATCCAGCAAATGAAAAAACGGAGCGCCGGCTTCCTGCACGCTCAACACCACAACAACAGAATCCTTTTCAGTTTGCTCCGCGACCCAAAACCAAGTTCGATGACTTGGTCCGAACACAGATGAAGTAGAAACGAGAGGAAAAAAGAGCAAGCGTGTAGTGAGAGGCCAAAAAAGAGGACGGGATGCTTTTGCAAACTCCGCAGTTTTTCTTTTTCAATAATAAAACGACCATGGTGACAGCAGAGGCGGAGGAAATATACGACTGGTTTTGGAGAAAAGAGGAAAGTTGAAGCCAAGCGGCTCACTAGACTGGTGTTAATCTGGAATAGAGCTTTGCCAGGCAGGGACGTAAACAATCATCCCCTCTCCATGCAGCGAGGTGGCCATCAGATGGGTTGTAGGATGATGCAAAACCACCCTGCAGTGAATGACTTGCATTTAGCCTGAATTTACACTTACTAGGATGGACTGCTGAGAACCAAGTGTCCACATTTTCAGCAGCCTGAGTTCTGGTGTTACACTTTCTAATCATTTTTGCCACAGACAAACAGACAAATAAATAAAAGGACAGCATAGCTCATGAAGTAGAGCAGTTGTCTGGTAATCTGAAGATTGTTGGTTCCATCCCTGGCCCCTGCACAGTGTCGAAGTGTCCTCGAGCAAGACACTGAATTCTTAACCGTGCAAGCCCTGAGATGGAATGTTGAGCTGTTCATGGTGTTTGTCCACCTTTTGCCCAATAAGCACTGGGATAGGTGGTTGGTTGGATAAGTCAAGTACCTCATCCGATCAAAAATGTGTTTTTCTGGAAAAATGTGTTCTGGTCCATCATAACTCCGAAAGCCAATCGTTATTTATCATGTAAATAAGGGGCAGGCAAAGAAACCTGAAACCTCCTGCGTAGAGAGGACTGGTTGGTACGGAGGTTCTTTCATTAGCATAGTGAAAGTTTTGACTGCAAACATGGTGGAGTGTGCAGTTGTTGGATGTAAACCAGACCACTTCATCTGACTATCTACTAAAAAGAAGAAGAATGATGATGATGATAATAATAATAATAATAATAATAATAATAATAATAATAATAATAATGATTCCCTTATCAGTCCCACAAGGGTAAATTTGGATTTCTCTGCATTTAAATCCATCCTATTGTATAGGAGCAGTGAGCTGCCACCATGTGGCGCTCAGGGAGCAGTTAAGGGTTCAGTGTCTTGCTCAAGGACACCTCAACATGCTTTCTGCAGGACCGGGGATCAAACCTGTGACCTTCTGATTGCCAGACGACCACTCTACCCACCGAGCTATGCCGCCCCTTGGAGGAGTGTCGGATGAGCCGCTCTACGGAGCTCAGACTGGTCTAATGGGACCACACCCTGCGTTGGGTTCAGCTAAAAAAAATCCCACTGTACCGCTGAAATGTAAGGAATCTATTTACAGCCATCGGGCTCACATGGCTACAAACCTGGAGGGACTGAGTGTCTGCAAAGCTCATTTCAGTGAGGGGTGCTTCCCTAACCTGATGCTATAGCCACTGGGTTTTCACCAGAAACTAGTTTTGAAGTCTGACACGATGCTGACTGCTTATCTTGGGACTGTGACAGTGAGCGGGACTCAGGATGTAAGTGATGTATTTCAAATGAGAGCTTTCTGTACATAACGTATTACCTGCTTGACTTGTAAAAATAGCATTAGCTATATTAGCTTTTTGCTAGCTGCTAGATGTTTGGACATAGTAAAATTGTAAACTATGTATTTAGCTCATGTGTCAAAGTTCAGCAATGGCGCGGGGTCAATATAAACCACTTCAACAGCAGCTGAGCTCATGCGGACCCCCCC
>OMLC01009998.1:30050-42550 GCA_900302585.1 Regalecus glesne | reverse complement strand
TCCATATCCCAGATCCTGCAGAAAACATGCTGAAGTGTCCTTTAGCAAGGCACTGAACTCTCAGCTGCTCACTGCTTCAGCATGACAGGATGGGTTGGACGCAGAGAACACGTTTCATTTTATGTACAGTGACAAATGAATAAAGATTCTTCTTCCTCTCAACCAAACAACTCTTCCTCCCTCTGCTGCCTTGCTCATCACACTTCCCTCTCGGATGTGTTTCTTTAACCTTTTGCTTGTCTGTCCCCCTATCTCTCCCCCATCACGGGGTCGTAGGGAACCTTTTCGAGGTGGAACTCGTGTAAGATGATACTCAGGATGAACAAAGACCCCCCCCCAGGTCCCCCATCCGCTCACCTTGACCTTCCATACAGAAAGATCCAGGAATGAAACACGAACACCGCGATAAAGACGGATCGCTGGTTTTCATTCGTCGGAAACTGAAGTCGGGTCACGTATCTGCTGGAGTCTATCCCAGCCCTCACTGGGCAGAAGACGGGGACACACCCTGGAAAGACCACCACTCCATCTCAGGGTAGGTGTGGGGGACAGAGGCTGGTTGCCCCTCCTGACGCCCATAAACACCATAAGAACCGATCATCTAACCACACGTCTTTACTGCAATCTACGGCTAAATAATCTCCCTGTTTCCAGCATTGGAGACCTATAGCCTGTATGATAACAACAATAATAATACTGACATTGATAATAAATCTCCTTCATTCATGGACAGTCCATATTAATGAGCATTTACAATGTAAACGCGCCAGATTTAGCCACCGGGCTCATTTCCATCTGTTGTCCCGAGCAGTTAGAGGTTCAGCGTCTAGCTCCAGGACACCTCAACACGCTTTCTGTACACCAGCGGTGCTCTGATCACCGGACGACCGCCTTGCCTCCTGAGCTATGCCGGCTCTGTCTGACATGCTCCTGAATCCAGTCCCCCGCGTCTCTGTCAAGTCCATAAGCCAGCCGTGTATGGGGTCATGAGCAAGGTCGGGGGATCGAAGTGGGAGGTCCAGGTGGAAAACCAATCACGTTTACCAGCTGAGTCAGTGGTTGGAGGGTGCCCGTGACACGGGTCAGACCACAGGTCCGATGCTGCTGCGTGCTGCACCGCAGTAATTTCAGCGAGCATTCGGATGGAGACAAAGACTGAATGTTGCACAAGCGTGAATAAAGAGTGAATACCAGATTAAGGGATCCACGCTTTCCTCTAGTTTGCTTATCTGTGGTCTTTCTTGGTAGAACCCCGAGGGGCTGCTGCTGCTTCATGTGTTGCAGGAGGCAGACTCCTCTCACGACATGAGATTGTGTTTAATGGAGTCATGGCTGTTAGCGTGCGTCTCCTCGCAAAGCTACAGGGCCATTGTGTGGGTTTTAATCCTGTAGCTTGCGCTGCATGGTAGTCGTCCCGGACTTATCTGCTCGCAGGCCCGACATTCTGCTGGGACGCGGTATGGATCCGGGGCGTGAGAGACTGATGCATGTATGTGGTCGTCAGAAACAGCAAAATACCACCTTATCTGTTAAAGGTGAACACAGCCACATGATAATCTGTTCAGTGAGACGAGCACTGAGCAGGATCTCCGCGCTGTGGAGTGGCAGGAGGACCACATGACCTGCTGATGGATGGGGTCTGAGGTTCACACCATGGTCGACAATGAGACGTTGTCTAAGGAGCCCTTATGGGCTAAACCAACCTGCCCAGCACAGATAGAAGAAGAAGAAGAAGAGGCTTTATTTGTGTGTCATTATAAATACATGGAATGAAATGTGCTCTCTGTGATCAACCCATCCTACTGTATAGGAGCAGTGAGCAGCTGCAACACCCGGGGAGCAGTGAGAGGCTCGACGTCTCGCTCGAGGACAATCTGACATACTTTCTGCAGGGGGCGAGGATCGAATTACCAATCCTCCAAATGCCAGACGACTGCCACACCTCCTGAGCCATGCTGCCCCTACACATAAGTCTCCAAATCACATAAAAATCTATTACAGTCCCTAAAGTGATTACACCCAGAGGCCCTACAAACCTTGAAACCGACGAAGTTCACGGCCCGTGTGGCTTCTCTCCAGTCAAAGAGAGCCTTTATGTAGGAATGCAGGGGGGCAAACAAACCTCAGATGGGCCCGAGCACAAAGGCGACAGTGAGAACACCACTGTTTGTGACCCTGGATGGGAAATACCAGTTGTGGAGTAACCCTCCAGACTCCACGTCATTAGCTAGATGAGCAACGCCAGCAACCGTCGTAGCCGTGTTTACTCCGACGGGCCGCGTTTGCTCCATGCTCGCCTTGCTAACGGATTTTCTCCTTCATTCGCTCTCCACACTATCCCCGTCCTCTGTCAGCCCCCCCCATCTAACCCCCCACTGTCATCTACGCGACGCAATTGGGCTAATTTGAAGCTCAGCTGACAAAGGGCTCTTTCAGCTACTCTCAGCCTGGCTACAATGCCAGCCTCAGTGCCCCGGCCCTTGCCGTTCGCCCACCACACATGCCCCTCCCAGCGCCCGTATAAGTGCCATTGGAAAGGCGTCATTATCTCCCATACATAGAGAGATTTACACCACAGCCCCGTTTAGCTGGCCAATTAGTTCTGGCTGGCTGGGACTCATGGCACAATGCTGTGGGTGTTGGAAACGGGCACACCACCTGCAGAGAGGTCTTCCTATAGGCCACTGGTAAAGCACCAGTTTTACTGGGGCCATAGGTTTGGAAAGGCATTAAACGCATAGGGCCTGGCGACAGACAAAGGTGCTGCTTATGGGGCGGCATGGCTGAGGAGGTAGGGCGGTCGTCTAGTGAGCGGAGCTTGTTGGTTTGGTCACCACTCCCTGCAGAAAGCGTGTCGAAGTGTCCTTGAGCAAGACGTTGAACCTCCAGCTGCTCCCTGAGGGCTGCAGCTGCTCACTGCTCCTGTACAATGGGATGGGTTAAATTCAGAGAACACACTTTGTTGCATGTAAGTAAGATGATGAATAATAAAGCTTCTTCTTCTGCCGGTTGAGGATCTAATGCGCAGGCTGTCCTGTGCTCCATATTCATAAGTTGATTTTGGAATTACCGCAGGCAACACGACTCATTCCACGGTGTGATTTACATGTGAGACACATGCGAGCTAAGGTCAGAGAGGTACATCTGGCTTCCATGAAGTCCGTCATCCTATACCCACTCAGATCCAGGGATAAGTTGCAGCTGACCCACTTTTATTAGTGGAGTTTGGAGCTTTCCGAGAGACTAAGACTGAGTGAAGGAAATGTCACTTTTAAGGCCTTTATTTTCTTTCCTCTAATCCCTGCAAGGCATGCTGGGCCTCTGTCATCTGTCTGAAGCAGCCAATAGTTGTGGTTCCTGCAGACTTCCACTGAAGGCAGACAGGCAGGCCTACGAGGAAATCTGGTATCAAACCCTAACAGAAGGGGAAGACCCCATTCCTCCTCCTCTTCTTCCTCCTCCTCCTCACTCCTGCAGACAATAGAATGGCCAGCTCAGCAGGATGTGTTCAGCCAGCACACAGGAGAGTTTAAGAGACTCTGAGGTTGAATTACTCCAGAGCAACAATTCCAAATGATCAGGAGGAGAGGGAAAGATGAGCCACTCAGCAGTATCTCACAAAGAGCTTGTTTGCTGAGAGCCCGTATACTCCGGACCAGTTCTGGAGCCATTCCACTGACCGAGCGGTCATTCCTCATATCAGGGATCTGCTCCTGGACATCATGCAGTGCTGCAGGGCTCCCGTGCGCCTCCTGCACGGTGCTATCTCTTATTAGTGCTCCCTCAGCTCTTCCTCTCATGCTAATCTTCGTTCAGCCCGTGGGGGGAACACGCTTATTTGCGTCAAAGACGTTCATTTCACGCTACGGGGTGCCGTTCTTCTCCTCTGCCTCTCCTCTGTGTCTCCTCCTCCTCATCACCCCTCCGCTTCTGCTTCTTTGTCTCAGACGGAGCTTGATAACAGCTCCCGATTTCTCTCAGTGGGAGTCTCAGCTCCTTCTCGTTAATCCCATCTCCTGATCGTCAGCCGTCGTGTCACGTGTCCCCACATGTGTGTGCCGTGTCCGTCCGTGTGGAAACTGCTATCACAATCAGAGGATTGGTGGTTCAATCCCCAACCCTGCAGAAAACATCTCAAAGTTTCCATAAGCAAGACACTAAACCTCTAACTGCTCGCAGGGCGCTGGGGTGGCTCACTGCTCCTATCCAATAGGATGGGTTGAATGCAGGGAACACATTTCAAACCTACCGCAGGGCATCAGGGGGGGCATCCGGCCTCAATCCCACAAACTCCATCTAAGTCTGTGTCCACCCCCACAACACGGGGATGGATGGGGACATGTGAAATGGACCTCTCGGATTCATTCAGACAACAGAAGTGTCTATCGTGATATGATGGTCTCCTGAACCAACACCACTGACACAAATCAAATAATACTGCGTTACTGCCCAGCCCTCTGTGCATGGCTACAAAACTCTGCACCATTCCTCTAATAATGAGCTCAATTAGCCTTAAATGTAAATGATGGAGCGGCAAAAAGGGTCAGACATTGTCTAAAGTGGGCCATATCTCCATTGTGTCTGAGAGAGCAGAGTGGGGATGTGGTGTGTTGGGAGGATCATTTGTGGAATGACGCTGCGGCCCAGGTTTCTGAGAGACCGTCTTCCCCGTTCCAATCCCACCCTACCCACTGGTGCCCAAACTGCCACGCCCAGGCTGATGAGGACTAACAGGTCTGATAATGAAGGCGGGAGTGTGTCCTTAATGCCAGGCGCTAGGCACAACGTGCCGCTGGTGTCAAACTGACACACAGATGAACGGTTGGGACGTTTGCAGGTTGCAGAGCTGCCATCGCATCAGACTAGGATGTGTAACGAACTGTAAAATAGAATTAGCTCGAGTAGGCTCATGCCAGGAGGGATTCATACTTAACAGGCATAACAAAGAGACGGAGACGGTTCCCATGGGCTGTTTGTATTCTCATTCTGCAAACATAACTTCACCCCGGGGCCCAGGGACCCCGCCAGCTCACAGCAAGCTCCGGAACTATGAGAGTGTGACCAGTCCTGCCCGGGCACATCAGCAGAGGACCTATTTTTGGGGGCTGCTATTGCAGCATAGTCGATTGGCTCTCTTCTAGAATGTGAGCATCCACCATCCCCTCCTACGTGCAGCACATGCACTCACATGCACGAGTGCAGGGTCGGCTCCATAAGCGAGACCCTGGAGATGTTCGGGACATAGCAGGGTGGATGTGAGTGCAGGAGCTTCAGCTGAAAGATGGATCTTCGTCTTACTATGTGAGATGTTTAGGACATGCAGACAACATGAGGTGGACTGACTCTGACCACCTGTCTGAGCCCCGGGTCAAGTAAAATAATGACTGATCAGAAGCTGAATGATTTCACTATCAGCACGGGACAAGCACTCTGAGTAAGGTTGTGGTTTTGGGTGTGGTCTGTCTCACCTCTCTCATCTCTTGGGCGATGGTGGCCAGGCGGTCATTCTCAGACTGGGTGTTGGTAAGGAGATTGCGTGTCTGACGGACCTCAGTCTGCAGATCCAGGACCCTCTGCTCGTAGTAGGCCTCCTTGCAGGCTGACTCCTGGATCAGAGACTCCTCGCGGCTCTCCCCATCCGCTGCCACCTTCCTGTGATTGGAGTAGGCTTGCCCGAAGGCCTGCGGACATGAAAACAGAGAAACAGGGGAGAGATTAAACAATCTACCTTAGAGATTTGACTGAAATATCTAAAAAAAAAAGATTCAGACAGAGGGGCGTCATGGCTCGGAAGGTGGGGCGGGCACTGAGTTATGGGAAGATTGGTGGTTCGATCCCCGGCCCATTGGTTAAAGAATGTTGAAGTGTCCTTGAGCTAGTCTCTGAACCTCTGACATGTCTAGGGTGTTTCCCTGCCTTTCGTCCAATAAGTGCTGGGGTAGACTCCAGCATGACTCCATAACCCAACTTCAGATCAGTGGTCAACAATGGATGGGGGAATGGATGGATGGATGGATGGATGGATGGATGGATGGACGGATGGATGAAGATGGAGCTACATGTATTTTTGACCTGACCATTTCAGAAACTAATCAACTGACCTTGACATGCAAAGTTATTGATGAATACTTAGCTGCCTATGGCAATTAAAACAAATGATTAATAAGTGTAATTGCGTGACTGTTATACAAAGCCTTGCATTGTATTTCAGCGTGCTCTTCACTGCCCGCTGAAATACAAATTCACGCTTTCCCAGCGTGCTGCTGGGAAAGCCAATCAAGAGAAAGCAGGGCGGGATCAGAGAAGAAAAAAAAATCCAAATAACCGCCGTCAACCCGCAGAGATAATCGGTTTGCCTCCATCTGGACTGAGCATCATCTCTATTTTCCCCAACCCCCTCTCTCTAGCCACAGGACGCAGGTCTCTGCTGCATGTACTCAGGAGAGAATTCACAGATGGGGAAAGCAAACAGGAAAAGTGGAATGAATGTCACTTCAGTGCCACAGGCTGTCCGTGCAATTACAGCAAACCTGTAATTTAATACAAGCAGAAGATTACAGCGGAAAAGATGGAAGGTCAACCGCGTGTTATTAGGTTTTCACGGAATAGAGATCATGCAGATCGAATAACTGCTGGTGAGGGTGTGTGTTCAGGATAACGCCTTCTTTCACCTTACGGGGACAGAGGTCCTCTGTGGTGAAATAATATGATTAGCCGTGAATCGCATTCTCCATTGTGTCTCAATTACAAGTGCGGTATGAGTTCCTGCGACTTCATCAATGGCGATTCCACAACACTGACCTTAATTTGTTGCTGGCCCACTAGGCAGGGACAGCTCAGTAAAGCACAGTAACAACCGAGGTGGGGTGAGAGAGAGAGAGAGAGAGAGAGAGAGAGAGAGAGAGAGAGAGAGAGAAACTGAGTGAGCACAAGCCTATTGAGAAGGGGAGACACAGGCAAACCTGTCTGCCTGCAGAACAAAGGCTGCATTCTCACTGCCCCCTCAGTGAGCCTGAGACAGAGCTACACTCCCTCACCACATGTGAACACTACAGACACCTCAGAGAAACAGGTTTCAAACAAATGGGGCATGAAATAAAATGATTTCTTAATTTACTAGATGAATAGAAACTACCAGACCAGGGGAGGAGCCGGACAGCTGTAGGTTAGCAGCAGCCTTGAGGCTGCTTGCCATAAGATGAGGGACAGTGTGTGACAGTCAGCTGACACATGTTAATTTGCTTAGTGATAATTTATTGTCTTATTTCTTACTTTGTTCTTTAATACAATATGTGTATTTTCTGTATTTTGTTGATGTTTTCTATTTCATGTTTAGCTTCTTAATGTATAAATGTCTGGTTTGACAACATGTAAAACTGTAACCTTAAGACGATAAAGCCATTTTTGATTTGATTTGATTGGAGAGAGAGAAAGAGAGAGACAGAGATAGAGAGAGACAGAGACAGGCAGGTAGCCCGCGGCTGCAGCAGAATCTAGGTTAGGTGACTCTCCCTCCTCAGAGTAATCCTCCCTCCAATCACATATTTCATTTCCAATCCAGTAACCAGTGGTGAGCCGCTGGAGATTGCGGGTCTCATCTCATAGTTTTGAGTGCAGGCCAGCACTGGAACCACCTACGGTACTAAGGAATCTGACCTTGTCTGCAGCTGTGCTCTGCTCTCTGTCTCAACCCCCCCCACACACACACACAAACACACGTGACCAGTCACCGCTGGATTTCCCCCTGTTTGACAGCATTTCATGCTAATCCCAGTAATTCCTTTAGAAATATGAAAATCTGCAACTTTGCACCGCTGAAGCTGACCTACTTCCAGCCCTTAGTCAAGTGAATGACAGTCTGAATGTACAAACCTAATTTGGTGTGCGCTGCAGACACATGACATAAGTCTCGTGAGACGAAGCTGGTCCGTCCGTGTCTCACGTGGCAGGGAAGATGCTGGTCCCGGACACGGAGATAACATCGTGAACAGATAAACACTGAAGGGCTCCGTGAAGCACCAACATGTTTTCACCAAGTGGAGGAATGTTTGCGATGTACACACTTCCTCAAAACTACCAAATACCGACCGAGTCGACCAACACAATGTGATCGCAGAGCCCATATGACGTCTTGACCACGAGCTGACCATGATATGTGATCCTAACATCACAGAGCCCTGAAACAACAGCAGCTGAATGAGTCAATAGTCTCTCCTACTGTGGCCTCTCTACTGTAGCCATAGCAGGCCGATGGGTCCGCCGGGTCTCATGAGCAAAAGGTCTCACGTTGAGTTCACAGAACATCCAGCATGTGCATCATTCACCAGGCATGCTTCCTCTTAAAGAGACATCGAGCCGGATGCTCAACCCCACGCGGCTCACTGTCTGGAGGTCCCTCTAGAGAAGCGTATCAGGGAGAGGTCCGTTTTACATGTCACGACTGGTCCCCACGTCGTAGGGGTGGACATGGACGTAGATGGGATTAAGGCCGGATGTCCTTCCTGACTCCCTGCGGTGGGTTCAAAGCCGCAACATCTGGCTCGGCACTGAGCTAGCTCCCCCAGATACATGTTTAAAAGTAAGCTTCATCATACAACACACCCCTTTCACACCCAACCACTCAAAACTCACCCCATTAACCAGTCTGATACTACATATGAGTAGAATGTCATTAAATTATGGGATTAACCCAATCAGACAGTCGGGGAATCCTATCACCATAATCTCAGCGCGTGGTGGGGATTGAGGGAAGACTGAATCAAATCAAACTAATATAGGAGTCCCGCGCTTCAAACGAGGATCCCGTGCAAAAGCCTGCTCACCCAAGCCCCCTTAATCTCTAGCCCCTGAGGCCGGGGCGGGGCTACTTTTAGGACAGGCTGCAACGTAAAGCCACGCGCCCAAGCTCATAATCCCACCGCGGGCCACCCCGCCAAATCTACAATTCAGCTTCCTCGCGCCATATGCTGCAGCGTGTACACTGAAATTGAGAAAATGTAAATCTGAGAGAATTATTAATCTGTTGCCTGGCTAATCAATGGCAGTGGACCTCCTGTCATGGAGGAGGCAGCACATCCTGTCACTTGGTCTCTCAATACAGTGCCAAGAGAGAGGCAGCACATAGTTTGGACCAGGGCTTGACAGTAATGATGTGATGGGAGTCGAAAGTTAAGGAGCTTTAATTCTCACCAGAGCCCAACGCCTGATTCCAGATGAGCAGGCATGATGAGCTGAGGTTAGTCATTTGCCCTCGGCGGGCTCTGCTCTCTGTGAGACCCCATGCAGAGAATAAAGACCGTAATCATGGTGATCAACAGCATCATGTGATCCACTGAGGAGGGGCTGATGAGAATGAATTAGTCACCTGCTATCCCTCTCCTGATCCACCTCTCTCCCTTTTCCCTTCTACTGACTTCCTCACTCCCTCCGCCACGGTGGCGGCGAGGGAGCCAAGTCATGTGACTGACGAGTGGGAAGCCCTTAAGAGGTCTTCACGGATGGAGGAAGTCATGTTTCAGGCCTGGAACATGTGAACATGTTAGTGGATGCATGACGAGAGCTGGTGGAGAAGGGATCGAATCACTGCTTTCTGTCATAATGAGGGTTGATGAGGGACGTATTGAGCTTGATCAGCTATGTTTGTGTTGCATATACATGTATGTTGCATGTCGTTACAACACCATGTCCTATGGTTTGACAAAGGATTATTTGTACCGAGGGACCACAATAGATCAGAGGAAGAAACAAGCCAGAGGCTGTGGGTTCAAACCCACCAAGGGGCATCAGGAAGGGCATCCGGCCTTAATCCCCCCTCGCCTACCCTGACATGAGCTTTTGACTAGTCCAGGGTGTTTCGCCCACCTTACCCCCAATGGCCGCTGAGACAGGCACCAGCAGATCCACCACACGACTTTGGATAAGTGATTGATGACGACACGACATGACATGACATGTGATAGGACGTTATTTGAATTATGTATGACGTGACTGGAAGTTATGTGATTAGAAGAAGAGGAAGCTTAATCTGTGTCTTTGTACACACATACAAGGATATCTGTTCTCTGCATTCAACCCATCCTATTGTATAAGAGCAGCGAGCAACTGCAGCACCAAGCCAAGGGTTAGGGGTTCAGTGTCTTGCTCAAGGACACCCCGACCCGCTTTCTGCTAGGGATCTAATCACCAATCCTCTGATTACTGGATGACCTCCTGAGCTATGTCCTTATTACCTCTGTTATCATTGTTGTTTCCTGTAATCTAACCTAAGAGACTACTGGCAAATAACGTCCAAAAGCCACACTTGGTGGGGCAGGCCCGAGTCAGAATTCTCTGTGCAGTCATTTCCTTCCTGACTTAGAAAAGCAGGGAAATGCTCGGCGTGGCGTTCTCAGGCAGTGGCCCTGGTGGTGACGTGTTACAGCCTGCCTGGTGTGGGTCAGGAACCTGTATGATCAGAGGGTTTCCTTTGTTCTTCTCTGCAATCTGCTCCTGCAGCAGTTGAAGGGAGACGGGCTTCAGGTCTCTGGTAGATAACAAACAGATCAATATCTACAGTCTCAGAGGTCTCGTGGAGCCATGGTAAGCCCCATTTAAAATTCTATTTTCAACTGGGGCTCTGCCAGGGGGAGAGGAGTATTTCTGCTGAACAGAGAGCCGAGACTGAGCTGATGCAGGGGTCTCAGGAGACAGGCCGACTCTATAGCCTTTGGAGTATATAGACTCAAACTGAAGAATATATCAGAGTAGCTTCTCCTTCTCCCCTGTCCTCTGCGTGTGCTTACGCTGGGCTGTACTCAATGCATGCAGGCTTCGGTCTAGTTTCAGTCAATATTAGTGACTTTTTGTCTTTGCCAACAGCGCCTCGGGACCCAAACCCTACCAAAAACCAATGCGGATGGATCAATAGTTCATGCATTTGGAACGGATTTTCCTTTCTCTCTGGGCCCGCTGCAACTATCTGACATCAGTGTTCTCATTTCAGGATCAAAACCACTTTATTGGCCCTGCAGGTCTTCCCATGCATGGAGTTTGACTCTAGTTTTATGGCTCTCACAGGTACTTCACACAATAACACAACCATCTTCAGATATACACACAATGTTTCACTATATAAAGGGGATGATAAGGTGCTACAGCAGAATGGTGGAGAGAATATATCAGAGATACTCACATAAGTGTTAGCAGGCTGCTTACATACATGGCTGAAACAGATGGACATGACAGAACATACTAGCATAATCTAAACTACAGTACATATGACATATATTTGAAATTTACTATATTCATTGTATATTATATCATTATATATTAAATTGTGAATATATCATATATTATTACATACTATAATATTATCTATTATGACGTATATTTTATTGTGTAACATTTATTATACTTTGATTCATTATAAGTGTTTTGGCATCTCTTGTCTGAGACTCGGTCGTCTTCCTAATGACAGAAACAAAGGTTGACAAACTAAGAATTGCCAGGAAGGCAGACAGGGGAGGGATGGAGACAGGGTCAATTGGAGAGACAGACAGCTTTTCTGTTGTGGAGATGGACAGAAGGCTGTTGCACTTTCAACTCATCCTGTCACGTGCAAGTCATAGACTATACACTCATTATCGGACCGCACCCCAGATCTGTCATCCAACTAGTGAGTCAAACTGGACTTTTTAGTTTCATTCAAAGACAGAAGAGTTGCCTCATGTTGAGGGGAGGAGGACCCCAGCCATGATCCAAGAGAGGATTCACAGCCAAAGTAAAAACAAACTGCAGATGGAAAATTCTTCAAACTGAAATCAGAATCTCCCAGCAGAGAGTATGAAAACAGGGGCATGGATGCTGATCCCAACACTGATTTGGAGGAGGAGGAACAACCCTGTCATGGTATTCTCATCAGGCAGTAGCAGATAGGGCAAACCAGGACATGCTTACAAAGCAATAACAAACAACACGCCCTCTGAATATGGTGCTTCCCAGAAACGTGACACGATGAGGCACGTGTCAGGACTCCTGGACCAGTGCTGTGAAGCCAAAGAGTGGGCTCAGCATCTCAGACTAGAACATGGGCCTGTCCCTGAAACAGAACCACCGTGTCAGGAGAAGGAGAACCTGTCAGTCATGGATGCTGGACAATAAGCCTTGTGTTGACTTGTCAGTCCTGCAGACTGCCAGCCATCCAGAGTGCTATGGTGACCGGTGGGTTGATGCCGCATGCCAGAGCAGTTAATCAGCAACCCTGAAGGCTGGTTAGAACCAAAGCGTCACTGTTGTCAAAACGGGGGGGGACCATGAAAAAAGAGATGGACTGAGAGAATCCTCATGTCTCGTGAACCGCAGCTCACATGGAGCTGCAGTCTGCAGCGATGAACGGGGCCACTGCACGGCTGTGCCATTAACGTGTGTGTGTGTGTGTGTTTCCAGACTGCTTCGAGGTGTGTGCTGGCTCTATTTTTAGCCGTCCTCATTATTTGCTAAACAAGTCATCCCTGAGGAGCTAG
>OMLC01009998.1:3793-28702 GCA_900302585.1 Regalecus glesne | reverse complement strand
ATCTGGTATGGGGAAGCTAAATATGCAAAACATTACAGTAGAATTAAAGCTAACAAAATAACATTTTAAACCAAATAAGCCTTCCTTACAGAGTGTAAAGAGAAAGTTACACACACACACACACACACACACACACACACACACACACACACACACACACACACACACACACACACACACACACACACACACACTTGATAAACTGAGAGAGAAAAAAATGATTTCGCACATAGTAAAATGAGAACATGATATCCTCACTGTGGGCTATGGGAATGAAGAAGAAGAAGCTTCTTTTAGGCATGTGTCATTGTACATACAATAAAATGTGTTCTCTGCATCTAGCCCATCCTGCTGTATAGGAGCGGTGAGGGACTCGGAGTGCCCCGGGGGCAGGTAGGGGTGCAGTGTCTTCCTCAAGGACACCTCAACAAACTTTCTGCAGGGGCCGGGAATGGAACCACCAATCCTGTGATGATTAGACAACTGCCCTACCTCCTGAGTTATGCTGGGCTTGAGGGTCTACAGGCCAAAGTGAGGCCTGTAAAGACGTGACCCTCACCACCACCACAGAGAAGTGGCAGTGAGGGAATGAGAGCAGAAGCTCCTATGGACTCACACACATGCTCAGATCATGTCAGTGTAAGAGCAGCGTGCTAATCAGACTCAGGAGGCCCATTACATGGCTGACTGAGAGAAGCAGCTCTGCACAGAGAGAAACATCTGAATAGGCAGCAGGGCCGGAGGACCTTAATGAAACGTAATCCCCAAACAGATTTCTTTAGCCAACACCAGGCGGGGGTGGTTAGTCTTTTTCATCAGAGCTGTGTGGAGCGGAGCATCGTCCGGGCTAAATGTTTTATTCAGACTTATGCACCACACCATTCTGAGGTCCGAGTTAGTGATTCTGTCTGAAGCTTTACATCAAACCTCATGGCTCATCTATATTCACCATACGTCCACCATGGCAGGGGCCCGGAGAGGAGAAAAATAGATGGGGCTTTATTAGCTGGAACACTGGTGGTGGGAGGACGACTAGACCCGCCATTACCATTTCAGAGTCGGTTTCTGCATCGATGCTCTGCGGCGTGGCCATTCATGTCCCGTCTCCTGTGTTATTCCAGTGTAGAAACACTCATTACAGCCGTGGTGCAGTGATAAAGTAGCAGAGCCTGCAGCCATATCGGTTTTCTGTTCAAACGTGTTATCTCTGGGTGTATTTGAATTGACCAGTGCAGTTAAAATACACAGAACATCTCATTTCTATTCTGCTGGCAGCTGTGACGTATGCTTAGGCCAGTGGTGGGCAACAGGATTTAGAAAGGGCTGGTGCGGGTGCAGGTCTTGGTCCCAACACCAACAACAATTACAATAGTTTCATTATTATTATCATTATTATTATTACTATTATTACTATTATTATGATTATTATAGTAGACTTAAGATGTGTATCTGCATAGTTGGAACAAAGACCTGCACCCACAGCATCTCTTTCTCTTTGTAGGGAACTCATGGCTCAAGGGGTAGAGTGGGTCATCCAGTAATTGGAAGGTCTCTGGTTTGACCACTGGTTCTTTCAGAAAACGTGTTGAAGTGTCCTTAAGCAATACACTGTATCCCGAATTGTACCCCGGGTGCTGCAGCGGCCCATTGCTCCTATAAAATAGGATGGGTTAAATGTAGAGAACACATTTCAATGTAGGAACACAATGATCAGATAAAGTGGCTTCTTATTTCTGGACCATGTTGCCAAATCCTGGCTCAGTCGATGCACAGACATGGCCCACTCTCAGCATTTACCGAAAAGGTGAATTTCAGTGAAGGGAGCTGATGAGCAGCAGCAGTTTAAACCATACTGTTGGCTTCGGTAATCTATGGCAGGAGTCATTTAAATAGTAAGGAAGCATCTGTTTGTGGAGATTGTATATCAGCTCCATTGTTTGGCCGCTGAATCTGCTGGTGAATTGAGGAAAAACACCTCTGTCTCTGGGGAGTGCTGGGACTCATTGGGCTCATGTGCGTGATGAAATCAGGCTCTGGCCATGGAGTTTGAGCTGCTTATCACTAACTCATATCACAACTCTGGCCCTGCAGCAGCTCTGGCCATGCTGGAGCCCAAGCATTTGCAATGCAAAGCGCCTGTCATCTGGAGTCTACCCGTACAGTCGGCCTTCGGGTCCGCCTCTCTCTGGGTGAAACCTTCCCCCGACCCTAAGCCCTGAGGGAAGAGCCCCCATCATCATCATTACCATGCCAATTACAGTGACAGAGCGAGGGGCGGACATTAGAGGCTGGCGGTATGAGTGTGTGTGCTCTGCTGTCAGAGCTCAGGCCAACACGACTTGCCCCTGTCCTTTCCCTGGCCTAAGTCCCCATTCATATGGGGATTAAGTCCAGATCTGGCCGCTCAAAGAGCATGTGCTGGATGTATAATGGTGATTTGTTGGGAGGTGTAATAAGCCTTCGACATGGTAATCACCAGTCAACTGTACTGGATGGACTTTACGTAGTAAAGCCTATTTCTGCGAAGACCTTTCCCCCTGAAGGGGGCCGCGGTAGCTCAGTGGTAGAGTGTGCGCTACAGGGACTGATGAGCCAGAGGCTGCAGGTTTGAATCCACCGTGGGGAATCATGAGGGACATCCAGCTTTAATATCCCAGACTCCATCTGAATCCGTGTCCATTCCCACAATGTGGGGACTGATCATGACATGAAAAATGGATCTCCCCTCTCTCTTTATGTCTACCTCTCTCTCCATCTCTCTCATACACACACACACACACAGCATCTTTCTGTATTTCCTTAGAATGAACAAGGTCAAGAGTGAAGAAGAAGATGGAGAGGCGACCCCCTGTGTCTAGTATGTCGTGAATTAGGGGTGACCAAGAGGGTTTTTCATAACAAGCCCTTGATAACCATCAGCCAGCCGGCTGTCATTTCCCTTCATCAATAACAATTCATCTGATTCACATTGAATGGAAAAAAATTATGCGTTTCCATCTGTCCTTCCAGACTCATGTGTCAGCCCTCAGACACGTGCCATCCATCTGATAGCCAAAAGAATGGGGGGAGGGATGGCAAGAGGCTGAGGTTTTGCCTCCCTGCTGAGGTTCTCCATATCTCCAGTCTAAACTGTTCCTCCCTCAACACACCTCGTCCTCATTCTTGTCCTCCTCGTACCTCTTTTTTCTCCTCTCTGGACATAAACATACGTTAGTAATATGAATATATGACCAATATTGGCCATCCATACTGCTGTTGCCAGAACCTGTCCATCACTACGCCCCTCCTCTCAAACACAGGAGCCAGCCCCATGGGGAAGTCCACTGAGCTTCGGGTCAGACAGAGACTAATGACCCTTTCCCAGTAGCATTAATTACATTGTGTGTCTGTTTTCTCTCCCATTTGGATTTAATCACGGGTCATGGTGGCACAAGCCTCCTCACATGACACCCCGTCGATGGCAAGTTCCAATTATGGAGGCCATTCAGCCTCTGCACAACAATATACCAATGGTAGATCCTATCCAGGGTGGCATGGGGGGGCAGTCATCTAGTAGTCGGAAGATTGGTGGTTCGATCCCCAGTTCAGAAAAAGCGTCCTTGAGCAGGACACTGAACCTCTAATTGCATGGGACAATAGATGAATTCAACCTGGTAGCAAAATATAGCAGAGTTACATACTAAATGTTGATTAATATGCACAGTCCCCACAAAGAAGGTTATTATTATCATTATTATTATTATTGTTATCATTATTATTATTATTCCTGTGGAGCATGAGCAGAAGAAGATTTCCTATTTGTCTGAATTAACAAAAAGCTCCTTGATTCAGCATTCAAATTGTACCGAGCTGCCTCGCAACACTAAAGCCCATCTCTGAATCACAATCTGCTCTCATCTGAAAGCAGAACTAATGTGTGAAAGCAGCCAGGCAGATATCACTGACTACACACCTGAGCTTGCACAGTGAAATAACGTCAGCCTGTTCTGCATTGAAGTCCATGCTCTTTAAACTCATTATGGGAGCTGATGGAGGAAGCTCTATTCATCCACCATCAGAAAGGGAGCGGGCTGGTTCCCACAGGGGACCCTGGCACTGCTGAACGCCCCTCCCATCCACACTCTCTCCCTTTTTCAATCTCCCAGCTCCGATTTCCAAGGACCCCTGAGAGACTGGCACACACCCAGTTAAAACACCTCCCCTTCTTCCGCTCCAGTCCTGTGGTCTCCGTGTTGTTGTTTCTGCATGGCCAGGCCTTTGCTCAATCCCACAACCCCCTCCAAGTTCCTAGCACTGGTCATATGATAAGCTATGGACTTACTGATTTACTGCAGCATGTAAAGAAGCTTGGCCTGGGGTAAGGAGGAGGAGGAGGAGGAGGAGGAGGGGGAGGAGGAGGAAAAGAAGAAGAAGAAGCATCTAACCCATCCTATAGTACAGGAGCATCAGCAGTGCCCAGACACCATCTCCAGCTCTTGATCCTACTGCCTTGCTCAGGGCCACAGGCAGGAGTATCAACCCTAACATGTATGTCTTTATGATGGTGGGAGGAAACCCACACAGACATGGGGAGAACATGCTAACTCCACACAGAGAGGACCTGGGATGGCCTGGGGTTCGTACCCAGGGGCTTCTTGCTGTGAGAAAGCAGTGCTGACCACTGGGCCTAAAAAGTAGCATTAGAAGATGAAAATCTCTCTTCAGACTGTATTTTTTCCCTTACATGATTCAACATGTTGAGCATGTAATCACATGCTTTGTTGCTGGTGTACATGTAGTTGAACAATGACAATAAAGCTGAATTGAATTTAATCAATGCCTTTCCTCTACTTTCTCTCTCTAGCCTCATTCATTGCCATGTGGGCTCCACCTCTTCTCCCTCCTCTCCCTCCTTCCCCTGGCCCTGGTAAACAGTTCCCAATGCCTCCCCTGCTCAACATCCGTCTCCTCTGTGCGTCTAACAAAGGCACTCTGAAAAGGAGAACCAGACCCACTGGCCTATTTTCACCAGCCTCCTCGTGGAGGAGGGAGGATGATCCATAAGGACGTATCTCGGTTTGATTGTGTGATAGTGTTAATATCAAGCGGAGCCCCGGGGCTGAGGGACCAACCTTTTGGAATAGGGCTTCCATACACTCTATTAGTCAGCCTGTTAAAGCCAGCAAACAGGCTAAGAGGAGACACTCTCTCTCCTCGATCAGCCCCGTGGACAGACTCATTCAGACGAGATGGGGAGCGCTCCTCGATTGTTTCCATCCAGGGCACAGTCAAGATGAGTGGGCCTGGTTGACATGACAGGGGTAAACTCAGAGGGGCGGGCTAGAATGTAGACATGTAGAAAGGAAATGAAACCATCTGTCCATCTAATCAGGTGGCCTCTCCCTCTACACCCCAGCACAGACAGCAGTGTTCGGGTACACTGCACAAAAGGACCGCGGACACAAGACCTCAGCACAATACACCATGAACCTCGAGTTTCTGCACAGTGTAAAGAGGAGAATATGGACGAGACAAGGCTCTCTACCCACGAAGACATCTTCCTCGACATGCTGGGACTTACACTGATGTGACCAAATAATATCATATTAACGTTTTATAAACTGAAGGAGTAAAAGTTTTGAATCACTCAATTATTGATGATCGATTGATTCCTATTGCTTAAGCTTATCTCTGGCTGTCTGAGCCTCCCAGCAGGAGGACGGGGGCGGGGCATGTCAGGCGCTGGGTGTGACCATGTGTGTGTGCTTCCCTACATGCCTGCTTGTTTTTTGGGAGGTGGGGGGCAGGAGGGGAGTCAAAGCATCCACCATCTGTCCACTTATAGCCTCCACAAGCTGCTTCATCCCCGCTCTCTGTATATGCTAATATCCATAGGGTCTTACAAACCCCCCCCCCAATACTTTCTTTTGTTTTTTTCTTCTGGGGCATACCCCCCCCTCGACCCAAGGGGTTAAAATACCCCTTGGGGAGACTCTCATTGCGTCCCATTTGTAACCACGGCAGACCTTATCAAAGGAAAACAACCATATGGTGTAAATGTGTCCGTCTTTCCTCAAAGGCCCTACAGTAGGAGGACCCCGACATTAGCATGTGGCCAATTGCTTGGCTGTGTGTTTCGACATGAGATTATGGATCGGTGGCTGAGGAGGTTCGCCAGCCACCTCTGCCCGGTTCAACACGCGACGTGAGGATGGACCTTGTCCTGTGTGCTGCTGTTCCACATGCGAAGCAAAAGGCAACCCTCGTCAAACATGCTGACCACAAGGTAATCTAGATTAAGCCCCTCCCTGTGGGCGTGGACTGTTGATGGAGTAATTTGGATGTTTGAAGTCTGTCTCTATTTTTATGCTCACTGCTTGTTCATATAGAGAGGTCTGTTTTTACGTGTCACTAGTATCCCCCCCCCATTGTGGGGATAGACATGGATATAGATGGAGTTTAGGGGATTAAGGCCGGGCGCCCTTCCCGACACCCTGTGGTGAGTTTGAACCCGCAGCATCTGGCTCGTCAGTTCCAGAAGAGTGTGCTCTACCAGTGATCTAGCATGGCCATGTAGCGACATCCACGATCCTCGCTCAGTGCAAAAGACAACCTGCCCTAGTCAACCTCCGAGGTTGACCAGGGCAAAGATGACACTGTAGCAGTCTGTCATAACCAATTTGAACGGTCACTTCAACAAAATTTGCCAATTTTCATGGTTGGCTACAGCGATTTCCCTACCATGTCACTATCTGCCACACAGCCAACGCAAACTGTTCCTCTTAGGCAACGTTTCCTGTATGGATCTCTTATGATGCAAATCCCATTAGAGGAACACGAGGAGTCTCCAGCCGGATGACTCAAGATGGCTGCTGACTGCCACTTCCATCAGACAACACCACGATAACAAGAGTAGGAAACAAAGCACAATGAGATACTGATGACAACACGTGAGAGGACACGACCACGCTCCTCCAATGAGAAGGAGAAACATCCACACACTGTACCGATGTCTGCAGTGAACACTGAGGGAACCCGTGTGATCATTTCCTCCGATACCCTCTCAGACATCATGTCTCATCCATACAGCTCTATCTCAGAAGCTTCCTGCCCCTATAAACACCTCCGGCCCTGTAGAGGAAAACAGGATGTGGACCTGGGGCAGAAGTTGGGGGGGGGTCTGACTCAAATTCAATAGAGGGAAGAAGGAGGAGCTGAGGGGGCAACAGAGGAGAGAGCAGAGAGCAGATTCAGACTTCCTGTTCAGAGACCGTGTGGTTCTTCAGTGTCGTGGAAGGACAGCTGAGATTTACTGTCACAGACACAGAGCTGAACACAGGCAGCCGAGGAGAAGGAGATGTGGCCCGGTTAGCAAGGCCTTCGGGGTCTCTGGTGAGGGAATAGAGCTTGGGGGATAAGGCCTGATGCCCTTCTTAATGCCCCGTAGTGGGTTCTTACCCACAACCTCTGGCTCATCAGTTCCCACACACACACACCACGACCCTCAAATAAGACACAACTAAAGATGATGATGATGATTAAGAAATGGAAAATAGAAGACAAGTTCCTTAAAAGTGGGCTGTGCAGCAGACAGATGATACAGAGGCTCTGATTTTGTTTTCTACCAATAGAAATGCAATAGAGACACAGATGAAGGAAAACATGTGAGTGAACGCATACATGCACACAAACTAACCACAACACACACACAAAAGAGGGATTCTGGTTTAATACCACAGATACACACTGGACCTATTGTTGAGATGTCAAGTGGGAGTGCAGTGTAGGAGGAGGAAGAATGTCAGACTCCACACAACACTGTGGTCCAACTGAACCCAGCTGAAACATACAACATCTAGGTATGATCTCATCCCCTGCTTTTAGCCTGGATTGCTGTCTGATCTGGCCACAGTCTTTCCTAATAGGATTAGACTGGCACCATCGTGACCCTGCAAGGCTGTCGTACTGTTGCTCAACATACACCTTTGACTTGATTCACTCCGAGTGAGGCGGTCTTCTCTGACCTGAAATAGTTTTGAAATTGAAACGCCTAATCTTGTGTTTGGAGTTGGCTAAATAAAGCCTCACGGTTAGCTATTTGTTACATAAAACAAGCTAAACGCTGAAGAAGAGCTGCTTGTCAGCGGCCTCATAGTGAATTCTTCCTGTCTGGGCTGAATTCCATGGTCATTTGGTCTGACTGGTTGGTTTAGGAGCAAGGCAGGGCAGTTCTGCTGCGATCTCTTAGCATACATACCTGGTGCAGCGCGGCACCAGGATAAACACCATGACGGCTCTGCTCTCACAGAGGCTCAAAATAACCTGTTGTAGCTACCTCTCCATTGTCGCTACAACAGGCCCTTCTGAGAAACTAGATACACACTGATTATTTGGGTTCCTCGGGAGGGTAACTGAAAATTAGGTTTATCATCTGAATCTCCAGTGTTGCTATAAAATGCAGCCGATTACTACCAGTTTGATCTGGAGGACAACCTGAACCAGCGAGGGCAGAGGAACAGGCAGGAGGATGGAAATTCTACGTACATCCCAGTTATGTAATCTGCATACATAGAATTGAGATAGATCCTATAAATTGCAAGTGGAAGTTCAGAAGTTCAAGGCACATCCAGCTGAGAGGAGGCCACAGAATAGACAGAGGACCAGGTGGAGGGACTACATCTCCACACTGGTCTGGGATTCCTCAGGATCCACCAGTTAGAGCTGGTTGATTTGGTCAGGGAAAGGAAAGCTTGGGATCCTCTGCTGGAACTGCGACCCAACTTTGGATAAGCGGTTGACGATGGATGGATGGATGGACGGATGGATGGATGGTATAAATTGCATCACACGACACTGAACTGGACTCTGATTAAAGTCAAGAGTTGGCAGGACAGTAGGACTGGGGGGGATGTGAGGGAAGTGAAAGCATTAGCACAATGCAGAACTGGCAGGTAGGCTCTGGGCAGTGTTATCTGTCAGCCGAGCATGGAACATCTCATACTGACCCCTGACATCATCCTCTTTCATCCATACTTAGCCGGGGCTGCTACGCTGAGCTACAGAAGGTGTCCTCAGGATGAATACACACAATTAGATTAGGCAACGTTCCTGTGAACAACCACAATCCAATGCTCCTTCAAAACAGGAAGCTGCAACCGCCCCGAGAGAAGAGGGAGACCTGATATGAGCCCCTTCATATAACTCGATAGCATCCAAGTAAACCAAACCTTGACGCTAGAAAGAACTTCACAGAGCTGCAGACCAGCACTGCTCGAGCACATCATGTATGCTTGTTTATTTTCACTGAAACCCCCCCCCTGACTGTTACATATCAGACCACCCAAAACAACAAGAGTCTTTCCTTCCATCGTATCACTGGAAACACTGAATAAATAGCCAAAGCTATCGACTGGCCCACTACCTGCTGGTGATACTTGGTTTTTAAGATGGAGGAGGAAAAAAAACAACTTTAAAATCACCAAGGATCAGCACCTGGCCGTCTCAGCTAAAACTGGGCACGAAGACTCTTTAATCACTCTGCAGTACCATGTGGTGGTCCCTGCTTCGAGGGACATTCACCTCAAACTCTAAAATGCATGTTTTACCTTTTGTCTGTGGTGCCATTTATCTGTCTAGATTGTTTTGGTGTGAGCTGCCTGGTTTGGAGATACTGGTCATGTAGACATCTGCCTTCTCTCCAATTCAATGGAACTGGGTGGCACTCGGCCAGCCAGTGTTGCTCAAAGCTCCCAAAACCCCCTTTTGGTAAAAAAAAGTCAACAGTAATGCCTCTTTCCAGAACTCATGACCCAGTTACTCAAGATAATGGGGCGACATAGCTCAGTGGGTAGAGCAGTTGTCTGGCAATCGGAGGGTTACAGGTTCAATCCCCGGTCCTGCAGAAAGCATGTCAAGGTGTCCTTGAGCAAGTAGCTGAACTGCTGACTGCTCCCAAGCACCATATGGTGGCAGTTCACTGTCCCTATACAACAGAATGGGTTAAAATGCAGAGAATTCCAAATTTCCCCTTGTGGGATTTATAAGGAAATCTATTTATTTGTATTAATTTTTTATCAACAGACCTTCTTTTGATCAATTTCATGTATGAACTATCTGCGCAGACTAAACTACACCTCCATGTTGATTTTGAGGGGAATTCTCCCTGTGAGGTGCACACAGAAGGCCACATTAGCTAGTAGAATCAGTTCCTTGGGCAGGCTAGCCACTTTTGGCCGTCAAATGAGAATCAGATGGAATCTCAAAAACTGTCCTGCGAATGGTTTTGTTAGTTGGCACATCCTTATGAGCCTTGGCCTTCATACAGTGGAGATCCAGGGCTGAGCAAGTTCATACAACCGAGTGGTGGGCCTGAGACTGGTGCAGGCTAGCAGGACAGGAAGCAGAAGGCAGCAGATATTCTCCAGGGCACCAGACACCCTCAGGACAGAATTACCCATTGATGGGCCTACCTGGCTATGGAGGCCAATGACTGTGGCTGGGCCTGGCTCAGCTGCCCAACCTCCATAAGCTCTTCGCGTCGCGCCTGGGACTCATCCTCTTAGGCCCAGAGGGGAGAGGATTTGGGACTTTATTTAGTGCCATTTAGAAAAGATTACCCTTTAATTTCAGAGTGGACACGCTGCAATAGATGTCGATGAAAGCACCAGCCAGACTGACGGTAAGAATGAGAGGACATATCTAAAGTTACAGATACACGGAGCGGAACATGATAAGAATGAATCAGCAAACCAGCAGATCCGAGATCCAACTTTGGATAAGCTCTTGACGATGAATGACCATTAACCATGACTCTATCCCTCCTTTTTCTATTAATTGTTGGCATTTTCTGCATTTATTAGATAGGTGATTTGCAAGAGAGAGACAAGAGAGGCAGGGGAGAGAGGGGATGTCGTGTAGCAAAGAGCCCGGATCAGACCCGAACCTGGGCCTCCAGGGCAAGAACCCAGCCCCATGTGATACATCCTCCACCAGATGACACACCAGGATGCCCCTATTCTCTGCTTCTGTGAAGATCTCAATGGATTCACCATTGGCCTCTCATTTCCTACAGCCATCTGGTCAGCGTCCAAGGCATTCTACATGGCACAGGGTTTAAAGTCACAACCATCATCTTTGTTTAAGAACATCAGGATCTGGCATTTAGCGATCTACTGATTCAATGGGACAGAAGTGACCTATGTTTCCAAAACGCACCCACAATGGGACCCCTCTCTCAATCTCTCCTTTGTCACACTCTTGTATTCTGTGAGTGTTCAAACCCTCCCTGTGTCAATGCCACCCAAGACCTGTTAACCCCGCTGGGCTCAGGCACACAAAGGCCGCTAAGCTGAGCGCTGAAAACCCAGAATTGACCGAGCTTAAACATATTTATGGTTCTGATTGTCAGGGAGAATTCCACAGTGTAGCGCACAGCCACAGCTATCGCTACAGGAGAGAGGAAAGGGGAAAGTCTCTCTGTGTGCATGTGAGAGTACAAATGAATGGTTTTACTGTGTCCTCTGACACTTGCCATAACATAACAATGATCAAATGAACACCGAGCCTTTGTTAAAAGACCACTGCTACAGTGTGTGTGAGTGTGTGTGTGTGTGTGGTGTGTGTGCCTATAAAAGCCAAAGGTCTGGCTATGGACAGAAAGACAGAGGGGGTAAAAAGCGAGGGCTGTGGGATGCTCTGTAACTCTGTTTTTCGTGGGGTTCTGACGTAGTCTCTGTGGCCGTGATGTTTCACCACCTGACGTCCACGCAGACCAAAGAGGGCTGGATAGCTATCCTCACACCCGTGCCACAGACTCTGGCATTCTGCATGCAAAGCAGCTGTTACTGAAAGACATCATATCTGCATGCCAGCGTGGATGATGTCATCCACTACTCGACTCCCATCCATTGTCAACCACCAATCGGAAGTCTGCTCACAGAGCCATTATGGAGCCTATCCCAGCGCTCATTGGGAGAAAGGTAGGAAACACCCGGGACAGCACGCCCCTCCATCTTAGGGGTTGAGCACTTAGGGGGCTCAGTGTCTTGCTCAAGGACACCTGGACATGCTTTCTGTAAGAATCGGGGATCGACTGGATGGGCATGCCAAAGCCCGTGTGACTGCAAGGTGAAAGTCCAGGACTTTGACATTGCACTACGATGGCATACAATGGTGCCCTTATCAGGGGGGACTGTTTTAGAACTGAGCCGCTCGTTCATTACCTCAGCACACATACAGAGCTGTTGACATTAGATATACTTGGGAGAGATAAGTTGGAGTGTGCTTGAGAAGGATTACATCATTTCTTGGTTTTCATCAAAACATTCACACCAGCAATGGTGCCGCAAAACAATGACGCACAAGTGGACATGGCGGGATGACACAGGGGTGCCAGGCCAGCCGATTCGTAGTCATTGTTGTATTGAGAGATGGGCTCTTCAAGCTAGAACGACTGTAAAGTTAGCGCACAGTGTACTATATGACACATTGACAGACACTAGGGAAGCAGCGCCCACTGAGGAGGCAGCAACCCGGCTGTTTGAATGAAGGCATGGAGCTGTGCCGTTACTAAGCAACAGCACTGTGTGGAATTCCTCCATCTTCCTCCTTCAACCCTACTGTGTGAGTGTGTCAGTCTTATTTGTGGCTGGTCTTGACCCGAGGTTAGGGGAGGATCTGCTGACAGGGTAGCAGGAGTTTGCCTACTGTCATGATGATTTCTGATCGACTGCTTCTTTGTCGGGATGGTCATCTGCTCTTTTAGATTTCCACCCACACACACACACACACACTGTACCTGTACATGCTTGTGTGCTTATGCAGAAGGTCTATTGTTGGGATGCTCTGTAAACCATGCGGACGATATATTCCAGTCTGTCCAGGCCCTCTGTGACAGTGGCTTGTAAAAAGCACAACCCAAACACTGTGGCCAGCCACCAAAGCAAATAGCAGCCAGGTAGCAAAGCCAACATGGAATTCATACCAAAGATGGATGACTGCTAGACAGCTCCTTCTATAGATACCAACAGTTTGACTTGTCTCCTTAGAGAAAACCTCTATTTATGTGTCATTGTGGACACATACAATGGAATATGTTCCCTGCATTCAACCCATCCTGTTGAATAGGAGCAGTGAGCAGCCCGCAGCACCCAGGGAGCAGTTAGGGGCTCTGTGTCTCATTCAAGGACACTTTGGCATGCTTCCTGCAGGGACCAGGGATGGAACCACTAATCCTGTGATTATTAGATGACCACCCTCCCTCCTGAGCTAGGCCGCCCCTTTAGAGAGGTCAAAAGGACAATGGTAAACATACATGGCTGTAAGGCCTACCGTTTAATTCAACACGGGCACACAGTAGCTGAGCGATGAGCTGAGGGTTTGCTGTTATTGCAATTTAAATGAAATTTGGATTTCCACTGGACCCTGGTCAAAGACGCAGACTTTGAATTTTAGCTATCAGCTTTGCAGGGGCCTATCTTGAGATGGAGCAGGTTTCCTGCCTTGTGCTCTCGTGTGGACAATGAGAAGGAAGTCAAAGGATCTCAAAACCCATGTTTGCTTTCCTCTTCTGATAGCATCAATAGTTTCTCTTCACACACAGTGGAGTTTATGTCCATTTGTGTGTATGCATGTTGGTCTGGAGTATTAGTAGAGGGACAGAGAAATATATCTTTAGTCTATTTTGGGGTCGTAACCTGAATGTTATTCTACAGTCAGCATTGTTTGACCATCCTTAGGTAAAATATGTATTTCATAATTAGTGGTGGAATTTCTTTTCATGACAGCTTACATATCTCCCTTTCCAGCTAACTCAGACACAATGGATAGTTCTGGGTTGTTGTTTTTTTGGAGGGGGGGTTTACATGAATGAATGCCTTTTTTTTGGAGAAGTTGAATACTGAAAAATCCCTTCAACACACGCCTCGTCTAAGTTCTCCTCTCACTTTGCTATCTTGGTTTACTTTCTGAGGCTTTTTTCACGTCTGCCTCCTCTATTCAGAGAGAAGACTTTTTCCACTACCATTCTTTATGTGAGGTTTCTGGGACTCCCTGCCATGGAGATGCATGGGAAAATAGAGCCAGAGCTGAAAAAGCCCTATGACCTCCTTCAGCAACAACAGCTGGAAGGGGAGAGGGGGTGATGCAGGGAGGCAGGGAGATGAGGGAGGGGTGAGTGAGAAGGAGAGGCATAGCAAAGGAGCTGAAAAAAACTTTCCTCCCCGACTGCATTCTGACCTCCCCATCTCTGTTTTTCCCCTCGAAGACATCAGAAACCCAATGAGCAGACTTCTGGCAGATTTCGAGGACTGGAGGAAGTGGGGTGGTGGGTGTTACCATGATGTCATTGCTCTCAGCTCATTGGTCCTCCTAGCCTTCATGGTCAGGAAACAGGCACCCACACCAGTACTCGTCTAAGCTACGGAGAACATTCCCCTTTTCTCCCATGGTCGCTTTGGGTCACAAAGCTGTTCTGCAGCTACGGTTGAAAAACTGTCTAACCTTCACTCCTGTGACGTGAATCACGAGACCTTAACAAAAAGCTGTCCCAGAGAAGCCGTGCTGGCCATGTTGTGACCGAGCAGTGGGGGGTCTGGACACTGTTCTGGACAAATAAGACACATCCTTTATCTGTGTGTCTCTCTCGCCTGGCTGCTGTCAACATTCTTTCCATTCCTCCAGGGGTTGTAACTGGTTTGCTCTCCTCGGCAAGCCTCTGGCACTCTTTACATTTTCGAGCGGGAAGTTTCAAATTCAAACCCGAGCCCTCCCCTTTTTCCAGGAGATGAAAAGTAATTCTTGACTACAGACTATAACTTTACGAGCTGACAGACTCAATTGGCAAGATATGTCTGCAACGCAGCGGAAACTCAGAGACAGTGAAGGCTAGTTTATGAATGAGCGTTTAGCATGTCATAACACGTACGAGACCTTCAACCCATTCTATCATCAAGGGCAAATTTCACAATAAATCTGATAAGTATGGAATTATGAAGCACAACAAATACACAAATAAAACACAATGAATATGTCATATGTCTTAAACTGAATAAAGGAAATCATAGATTACCGCATACTCATGGAGCAAAATATATTCAGGTATACCCAACATGAAAATGTGGTAGAGATGGGGGAAGGGAAAGCTGCATGTAAGGCCTCTACAGTCACACAGAGATATCTTGAATCTTGAATAAGCCTGTGTGCTGCATAAATAAATGAATGGATGCAGCAGGGTGAGGAGAATCCCTTGGTAGTGCATGGGGGGCTTGATGGAGCCTGCAATACTAGCAAGGATGGATCTAAGAGTAGGCTGAGGGGTGACCAAGGCCAACCTGACCAAATACCTGAGCTGACTGCCCGGTGTTGCAACACCACCACCTGAAGCAGAAAGACACACTAGATGCTGATTTTGTGTTTGTGGTCACTTCGTATGACAATAAGCATTTTACGAGGGCCTTACTGGTTGACAATCAGCATTCCTGCAAGACTTATCAGATGACTTTCAATCATAAACCCTGAGCTTGAGAGAGATCTTTAGAGGGTTTTAGGTGTCTCGATTAGTCTCCAGGTTGTGGGGTTGACACTGACTTAGATGGAGCTTGAGGGGATTAAGCTCATATGCCCTTCCTGATGCCCCGCGGTGGGTTCGAACCCACAAAAGCATCTTGGCTCGTATTTAGATATTACTCCACTATAGAGCTGTCTTGCTGAGGTACATGAACAAGGCAGACTGCAAAAATGAATCGAGCACAATACTTTCAGTTCCCTGAAGTCAAACAGAATTCTCATCCCTCATGTCCACACAGTAATGTGCAACATATTTCCATATTTGTTAAATAGGCCCACATTACTTGCCTCTGTATGAATGTGTATTCTGTTCCACATCGAGCCAGAAGCAGCAGGTTCGTACCCACCAAAGGGCATCAGGTCTTAATCCCCCACAGCTCCATCTAAGTCCACGTCCAACCCCACAACGTGAGGACTAGTCTTAGCACGTACAACAGACCCCTCATCATGTTCTACATCCTATTTCCCTCTATACATGTGATGCTTACAGTGTAGAACAATCCAACCCAATACGACTACAGACAATCTGAGCACCACCCCCCCTGAAAAACATCCATCACTGTCCCCTCTCTCGACCCCCGGATTCAACATTTTCTCCAGGCACCACTGATGTGCTTGGGTGACCTTGTGGGACGAGGGTCTCCTACGGATGGGGTTTGAATGGAGCAGGGAGTATCTAATGGGAATGGAGGTTCTGCCTCAGACATCGACTCACCTCCTTGAGCTGGTCCAGCTCATGCCGCACGGTCTCGTACTCCAGCTCCAGGTCGTCGTACTGCTGCTTGAGCTGCTGCTTCTCCTCCAGGACCACCAGCCCGTACTCCGCCGCCTGGATCTTCTCGTTGGTGGTCTCACTCAGCTCCCGTGAAAGACGCTCGACCTCCGCCCGGAGCCACTCCGGCCCGGCCTTCAGCAGCAGCATCGCGTCGGTGTAGCGCTGTTCCTCCATGGACATGGTCGCAGCTGTTGAGAGTGGGGTAGGTGGGTGATGGTGTCTGACGTTGGACGGACGTCGGCTGATGTGTTTGTCAAGGAGGGATGTTGATGTGACTTCAGGCGGTCTTAACCTTGAGGACGGTTAACGACGACTCTTAGATCCGTCTGTATTTAAACTGCATGACTGGTACTCTTCTCACCTTTCTTGTCGTCCAGTCGGTCATGTAGATGACTCGGTTTGATTACGTTATACCTACCGGGAGAGGTTCGTGTTACCTTTTGTGTTTTCCTCCTTCAGATTTGCTCCATAGTGGCGGACCTCCTTACCTCTGCCTCCTCCCCGGCTTGTTGGAGCGATGGGAGCTGAGCCGTTGGTTGCTGTCACATCACCCAGCTGGGACGGCTCCAGTGGAGCAGTGGTGCTTGCTGGGAAATGTAGTACTCTGTCAGCACACACGCGCAGTGCAGAGTCTGTGACGAGTGTGGATTGGACTCATTTCCCGTCAGGCGTCGTGTGTTTGCCTATGTGGAGAGACGGAAGTCTCTCTCTGGATGCGTTCATGTGTTCATAGAAACACAACGAGTAGACCGGCCCGAGACTTTCCCTGTCGCCGTATGCACACCTCTGCTGCCACCTGTTGGAGAAAGACGTAATTTACCAGTTGACTAAATATATATATATATACATGTAATGATAACAGTAATAATAGTAATTATTATTATTATTTTAATTGTAATAAAGATAATAATAGTGATAATAATTAATTCAAAATCAAGTAAATTTGACACGTTCTTCATATGATGAGAATCAGGTGTATTTGCACTCTAGATGTTCATTAATATGCACTGTCCCTATAAAATATAAGATTCTGATCATTGATTCAATAAAGTGTGACTATAATGTCTTTAGCTGAGCCTAAAGAGTGACACAAGGCATTCCTCTTGTTTCTGGGGACATTGGACCAAATATCTCTACAAGTTTTAGGACTTGTGAAATCCTGTTTTAGCTTTATAACTGTATTGTCCTTTATTGTGTTTTTATTGTTTTTAAATGTGTTTGAATAGAGATGTTTGAACGGCTTACTTACATGTTCTCCAAAATGTTAAACAGCCAATGATGTGAACCAATTCTGTTTCTGTTGTCATATTGTAACGTATTGATGTTGTGATCGGAGTTAATATTAAAATGACCAACACAGCTAATGATGCCATGTAGTTCTGCTGAGCCCCTGTACACCTTTAAATAATTTTTAAAATCATTATTTCCCTTGGTTTTGTATTCCTATATCTTTTATTTTGGTGTTTAAACTTGTTGAAAATAGGAACATGAACCCGTCTATCAATCATTGAATAAATCAAGAGACCAATCAATCCCTCAGTTACTTAATTGAAGTGACTTGTAAAGGCGCATAGATAAAAGGTGGGTGATATTAAAGGTAGAAAACAAATGAAAAAATAACATGAGATAAAGACAAGAAATGAAAAAGATCAAGATATATAATCAATTGATTGGTATATTCTTATAAAGTAAACATTATTAATATAGACCAAGGTCATCATTTATCAATAAAATACTGAAATTATCGCAGCAAACTTGGGGGCAGTCGGGAATAACGAAAGAAATAAGCATAAAACCCGATACAGCGTTGAAGGCTCAAACTAGCCTATCACGATGGGTTCTTTAAATACGTCAGCAGACCGGCTGAGACAAACTCCGCCCACGCCACCTCTCATGTGACCATGTGACCCAGAAGCTGTCAATGCTGGTAAAATGGCTGCGGCCGTGTCGTGGGGATCTTGCCTGTGTGTCCATCTCTTAATATTTGGATGGTACGTTTTCACACTGTGGGCCAACTGCAATCTGATCAGCATAGAAAGACACCCGGGAGCGAAGACATACGGGGGCCGATGGAAATACCTCACTTTCATCAATCTGGTAGGCGGTCGACACTTGACGTTATGCAAGTCTGAATGAAGCAAACTAACAGGGTGAAAGGTGAAATGGGAGCGTGTTCTACTAGACACCTGTGAAACTGGACTAAAAGAACTAGAAATGGTGAGTTTTTCGTGTCTCAACAGGTCATCCAGACCGGATTCTTCGGACTGTGCGTCTTCACGGACTTCATCCACTTGACGCTGTCAGCCAAAGCGGTGCGCGTCGGTATCCCATCTCTGCTGGTTGAACTAAGGGACATCATATTTACTGTTCTGGCTTTTCCAGTGGGCACAGTGAGTCTTTTTTTTAATGGTTGTCGTCAGGGCTTTGCACATGTTGTGAGTCAAATGCATCCTCTTGTACAACGCTCATAACTGCTTTACTCAAACCCCCCCAGTTTGTCTTTTCCTCCTTCTGGTCCTTGTACGCTTATGACAGGGAGCTGGTGTACCCGAAGTTCCTCGATGAGATTATACCCGTCTGGCTGAACCATGCCCTGGTAAGCGTGTTGTGACACATTGGACATGGACTGTTAAGATAACAGTAGTTTGTTCAGTTACAGGGCATCCCTGCTAAATAGAACAAGTCCCGAGACATGGCTTTATATCACATGTGTTTCTGAGCAGATCACAAGACTGATGCCTTTGGGGGATGTTTGTTGTTTGGGGGATGTTTGCTGGCTTTGCATGAATTCAGTATATTTAGTTATTGAGGATATTTAGAAACCGTGATGCTATCAACACAAATAGTTTTACTTTATAGTTCTGCGTAGAACACGTTGTACTACTGACTGTCACTGCAACATTGTAAATGGCTTGATTTGATTTGAAGTTACTCATTCATATCACGGGGGCCACGGTCGCCCAGGGTAGAATGCACACTTTTGGAACCAATGAGCCAGAGGCTGTGGGTTAAAACCCACCACGGGGCATCAGGAATGGCCTCCGGCCTTAATCTTCCATGACTGCCCTCGGACAGACTGGCAACCTCTCCAGGGCGTTTCTCCGCCTTCCGCCAAATGAGTGCTGGGATAGGCACCGGTAGATCTGTGAACCCCCCCCTCCCCATTTTTGTCACTAATTTTACATTGGGTTCTAACTGGATCCTATGGCACATTATCTTCTTTTTTCCGCACATACCTGTAACACCTTCTCCATCTCTGTTCCCAGCACACCATCATAGCTCCCCTGCTGTTTGTCCAGATGTACATCCAGAATCATCGACACGTTAGCCGAGTGAAAGGCATCTTGGGCTTGGCAACCTTTGCCCTACTTTATCTGTCATGGTAAGGCTGCTGAGACATGCCGGTCAATACAAGTGATGACACCATCAACTTTGTTGAACTTTTGCATGGGATGTAGCCCTTGTGTATCTAACTGGCTATGACAAAACAGTTGATCACTTTCTTTTGACCTTAATCGCTCGCTCTATCAGGATCCTCTGGGTGCACCATGCCTCAGATATTTGGGTGTACCCCATCATGGCCAAACTGAGCCCTGTGGGTCTTGTTCTGTTTTTCGGAGTCGCTGCTCTCACCATGGCTCCTCTGTACCTGCTGGGAGAGAAGCTCGGCCGTAAAATCTGGGGCAATGAAGGTGGGATGAAAACACAAGAAACCTGCTTACGTTACCTTTTATGTTCTGTGTTAACTGTGTGCATCTACATCCCATTTCTTATTTCACACTTATTGTTAGACGGAGGATATTTGTCTTTGGTTAAACACCTTTTTTCTACTCTGCCCCTTAACCCCATTGTTTCTGAAAGGGCCTCAGAAGAAAAAGAAGAAGTAAAACTATGCTGAGGGAAACGGAAGGGACCAGCACGGGTCGTGTCAAGCAAGGACACAGTGACAGATGGAAAGATCTCAGGCAACACAACTGGGCAAAGAAACTCTGCATTCAGAGACAATGTGAAACGGTCATCTTAAAGTTTAGTCACAGACACCAACTTGCAGACATCCGGTTTACAATGTGAAGTCAGCTCTTTCTCTATATAGCTCTTTGTTGTTTTCCATAACGGAGCAGAGCTGCACCGACATGGCTGCATACACTATATACAAGATGTGCAGTGTCGCTCCAGTCTCTCTTGTTATTCCACTATTGTTATCATGATGCTGATTTTGTAGATACTGTAAACTTGTATGTGAAAGGGACCTTTCCAAATGTGCACTTGATAGTTTGGCCTTGATTTAAGGCCTTCAGATGAATTAGATTTATGATATTACTGTAAAAAAGAGAAAACTGATCAAAATCAGTGATTCTGCTTCAAAAATGATTTTGTTTTGCTCTCCTGGCAGTTGTTGGCCAGATGAGGGCGCTGTCCATTTTCCTATGCCCAGCTTGGAAATAAAACATTCTTTGAGTTACGTTACCTTTGGTTTTCATGTAGGACGTAACTTGGCTTTTCAGACTGCCCTGATGAACTGGGTTAGAAATAATCAGAATGATTTGGGGCAGCACGGGGTCAGGGGGCATAGTGGGCCTTCTTGTGATTAGAAGGTTGCCGGTTCTATACTCGCCTCCTTCAGGAAAAAGTGTGTTGAATTGCCCTTGAGCAAGATACTGAATCTCCTAACCTCTCCCCGGGTGCTGCAGATGTGCTCAGCGCTCCTATACAGTAGGATGGGTTAAATGCAGAGAACACGTTTCATCTTACAAGTGCAATGACCACAATAACTGGATCTCCTTTCCTTTCATAAAACTGCCATCTATGATCTGATTGCCTTGCAACGTGTGAACGTTTAAAGGTTACGTGCACTCACCACGTCCCACATAATGAGTGCACATGACCTTTGCGTGTCTCCTCAATGGGCCCTGCCAAGGTAAGGAAACACATCCACTGGTGGACGGATGCATTGGCTTGGGCGGATGCCGTGAAGCATGAGCTTGATTAATTCCTAAAGTTTTCTTTGTTTGTTAGTTCACAGGGAGAGAAAGTCACCAGGCAGCGATCTCCCTCTCATCACTTAATCTTGTCAAGATGTCCACAGGGTGGGGAATGAGACCAGTAGCTCAGGAGGCGTCGGTGCACGATGACGTCTTGCCCCGGGTGAAACGGATGAGCAGTTACTGACACAAAGAAACCACTTTAAATACAGTGTCGCTGATTACTACACATATAAATACAGTTTAACTTTAGCTTCACAACCGAGGGCCACACCAGAGAAGATGCAGAAGGCCTTGTATTGGTGTTTGTGTTTTAACAAGGCCAGGATTATATCATTTCACTGAAGCTGTGAGACACAAACAACATGTTCCTCTGAGCCGACAGTGGCCTGCTGTGTAGCACCTGTAAAAAAAGAATGATTCCCTTATCAGTCCCGCAAGGGGAAATTTGGATTTCTCTCCATTTTTGACCCGACCTATTGTATAGGAGCAGTGAGCTGCCAACATATGGCGTTCGGGGAGCAGTTAGGGGTTCAGTGTCTTGCTCAAGGACACCTCCACATGCTGTATGCAGGACCGGGGATCGAACCTGCAACCTTCTGATTGCCAGACGACCACTCTACCCACTGAGCTATGCCTCTCCTGTAGTTACGCAGTGTGCTACCACAGGACCCCCCGGCCGTGGATCGGTTTCAGACCACGTCCCTGAGTTCTACGTCAAAAACCAATCTCAACTCCTCAACCTCACTTAATCAGCTTTACACAAGTTGTGAGCAATCCAATCAGATTTGAGCCTCTCGCTACCTTGTGGTTTAAATCCCCCGACATTTTTAAGCGTGTTAGCTGCGCCCGGATGCCCCGGTTTCAAGCTGTGCCTCAAAACCTGTCATGACGGAATTCTGATCAGTCGGTTGTTTGTCACGGGAAATCAAATAAATACATTCACCCCCTAGCAGTGATGGTTATATCTCCTGGTTATTACATCTGCTGACGGCAGCACGGGCCTACCTCTGGTATTCTGAGGGGGACAGCAGACCCAGTGTCCCAGGCTTTAGCAGACTGTGGTGAAACAGTGAGTTTTGGTGAAGCGTGTGTTTCTGCTGACTTTTCGTTGAGGAGGAGTGGGAGCTCTAGTCTATTAGCCTATTGCTGTAGTAATACGATTACAGCCTAATCCGGAGGGAGTCAGGAATAGCGCTTGGCCGTCTCCCCTTGGAGCCGTGACGGCTGCTGTGTTGTGTGTTGAGAGAGCGACTGAAGGTAAAGAGAGGGAGAGTTATCCACAAAGGGTGATACAGAATCAAATCTGCTGCTTTTTTTGGGGGCCCCTCGGTAATCCCACAGGTGAGGCGAGATCCTGGCGAGACGCACGGATCTGCACGGCTGAGTGTGCAGTATGGGATGCCGCGGAGACTTTGGTCGCCCCACCCCGCTGCAGGGATAATCTAGGGGTGACTCAAATCAAGCATGGTCAGAGCCACTGGCTTCTCCACAGGAGAGGAGGACATCGGAGATCTGGTGTAAGAAATACTGGCCCTCGGACAACTGGATCGTTTGTGGGTTCGGATGGCGGTCATTAGCTCAGCGGCTCTCCTCCTGAAGGTACCGGGGTGTGGGTTTCTATGTGTGGATGCTAAGTGTTAGTTTTCTCTCTAGACTACTGTAGTTTGGTCAGATACGTGTATTTTACTGTAGAGAAAGTGATTACAGTTGAGGTGGAACCAGTTCTGAGACACCTGAGGCTTTACCGGGATGGATTATGGAAACTGATCAGGACTTCAGCTTTACACGAGCTGACAGACGTCCCGTCCATACAACCTGATGTCTGATATTGATCTTTGGCAGATTAAGCTCCTCATACTCTGAGATATTTCTATTGCACCTAAAGCGAACTTTGAACTCCTCACCGTGGAGAGAATGAGAAAGTGGAGATGTTGTCGTCTTGGCTGGGGAAGGGGTAGTTCTTCAGGGTCAGGCCTACCTTTCAGGAACGGGGTTCAAGGGTTACAGAACGAATGGTGACCAGTTGAAATGTGCATAACAGCCCCGGTATGTGTGCACAGGCTCTGCCATGACAGTGGAGAAGAGGCCGGCCGACCGATATGGCCTTCATTGCCAAAACACGAAGTGAAGCTCTTTTGGATTATGGTAAGTGCACACGATCAGTCTTTAAAGTGTGAAGATGGTGACGGTGGTCCGCGTGACAGGGACTGAACGTAGCGCAAAGCTCAGGACCAACCCTGAGAGGGTCCTTTTAGCACACGGTTGTTCTGTTACGTACGGTTCTCGGGTCGATCGGTGCCTCGACGGTGGCTATTTTTACCGTAATTCCCTTGTGTCCGATGTCAAGTGCAGGCCGAGGATTAGACAGGTCTAAGTGAGCCCCGGCCACCGCAGACCTCATCTAGGCTTCACAAGCTCTCCTACGTTTTGAGCAGTTGTATAACACCTCTTCCTAACCCCCCCGCCCGCAGTGAGAGCTCCCCGGGCAAAGTACACGGCGGTGGGGGAGGCGCTACGTCATATCATCCCCGGGCCTATGCAGTGCTCACTCGGCTGTGGAGGTCAAGACTGCAAGTATGACAACCCGAGCTTCTGGAGCGACAGCAAACAGGCCATCAAAGGCCTCTACTCCTCATGGTAACCCCTCCAACAGACATTCATAATGTACATACAAACATGAGTAGCCCCGAGACACTTGTTCATTCAGTTCAAATCACCTGCTATGTTTTTTGACATCGTGTTCATATAGCAGTTTGTCTGGACACTCACACAAAAACAACACAGCCTCACAGTGTGTGTGTGTGTGTGGGGGGGGGGCTCACCCAACGCCTGGCCATCCTACAGAGCATCATCCGAGGCTGCCTGTCACCATCCCGGAGTCTCCGATCCCTCTCAGACCGCAGCTCCTGCCCGAGACAAAAGAAAAAAGCAAAAACATTACAGGACAAGTGCAACTTAAACAGAATTCTATTAAAAGAGCTCTGACTGACATCCGACCTTTGACTCTACCACCCCCGTCTTTGAGCCTGTGTACTGCTGGTCATTCAGTTGACTGTAGATTTCAGATTATTTCACCGTTGTTGTTTTTTTTAAAGTATCCCTGATCTTCCTCTTGGACATATCAAGCTGTTAGCATAGAAGCATGTTAGCATGTTCTGGAAAAAACCTCAGATGTCAGCTGTGCTTCTCTTGACTAGTCTCAGTGAGGACAAAGACCCACGAGGCCTCTTTCCGCTCCCATGACCCCGATGACCTCCCTGTAGACCTGAGCACATCTCAACTGTCCTCACTAAAAACATACAAATTAAATGTCCTCACCAAGATACACTTTTCTAGACTTGTATTTGTTCTCATGGCGTGCGTCTGGGGGCATTGCAATGCAGTGAACAAATTACGCCACACAATGTGGCGAACGAGGTCTGGCTTGACTGATAATGGTGACGACTCTCGTCACTTCAGGGTCACCGATCACCTACTTGCCATGTCCAGACCCTCGACGGAGGTCATCGAGAAATACAAAATCATCGAGCAATTCAAAAGGTACGAGCGAGTTTGTTTCAAGGTTCTTCGGCAGCTTCCTGTGGGAGGGGGTTCAATATTTGAGGA
>OMLC01009921.1:0-15387 GCA_900302585.1 Regalecus glesne | reverse complement strand
TTTCAGGGACCAGTAGAATCAGTGCTGGACTTAAATATATACTATAATTCACATGTTGCTGTTTAAAATTACACAGGTCCCCCCCAAAAAAATCCACTATTTGGATAAAAATGTATACAGGTGTATTTCTGTCTCCTGTTTAGTATGACTAACAGGCAATAGTACAACACAGTTTCTGACTGCACAGCCTGTCTTAAAGGTTTTTCATCGAGCCCTTCACATCTTTCAGTTCATTACTACAGACGGTCCTAAAAAGGTAATTTATGCTTCCAGCCAATGAATAAGTGCTCTCCCCTGCCTTGTCAAAATATACCTGTCTGTCCGTTAAGGCTCATTTGGCGCCTGTGTAAGCCACATCATTTACAGTCGCTGGATTTGTTTGAGTTGGAAGACGGGGTAATGACCTGCAGGGGCCTTTCTATCCTCGTTGCTACTCTCTGACCTTGGTATGATAAATGTAAATTCACATTTACTCTTCATGACTTTACCAAAGTAAAGTAACTCCAAATGCACAGGAGCTATTATAAAGGGGAAAGACAGATGACTTTTATTTCCTTTCTTTTCCCGGAAGTTAGCTTGGCCTTTGGTTTCTTCTGTGGTTCTTTCATTAGGAAACGTGATTTTTGGGTCAATGCTTGAAAAAAGGTCTGTGCTGTGTTTTTATGTGTGAGATGAATCTTCATAAATCAACTTTTCAGGGTTTAAATGTTTTGAAGCATGAATACAATTGATATGAGTAAAAGCTGATATTAAGTTAACCTGTAAACTTCTTGATGAGTGTTAGTGACTTAATTTTCTTCAAATCACAAAAAGGTATTTCACTTACTATTTTTTTGTTTTATACCACATAACAATATGTACAGATATCACAGTCTTGCACTGTCTGCAAATATTAATTTAGGTTGTAGACAGAGTTGAGGGAACCCTTGGCTTGGAAATGTTTTTCAAAGATGGATTTAGGACTCCAACCTGGGCCAATCTGTTGCCCTCTCTTGATTTTTTTTCCTACTGGTGGATGTTATTAGGGGCAGGGCTAACACAATTTACAGATAGCAGACAAGTCTAAGAAAAACAATAAGTCGGTGGTGGTGAAGAAAATACTCAACTTAAGCTCCTCCAAAAATGGACCGGGTGCTGACGCGTGTCTGACAGAACCAGAATTAACAGATGCTTCAAGGGGACCTTAACCCATGAAATCACACTGTCCTGGATCCAGGGCTCCACCCACTAACTGCTGTATAAATAGATTCTCATGACAGGGTAATTCATCTCTGGCCATGAAAACATCAGCTTTAAAAGACAGCTCGCCGAGACCCGGCGCTTGTTAGGGGCCAGATCAGCAGCCCAGATGCCTGGGATGTAAAGTCATGAAGAGAAGATTAATTTATCTGTCATCCCTGACTTTGACAGTTGTTGTAAATCTGACTGGGCCTCTGTGTGGGGAGGGGAATAGGATAGGAGGCTGGGGGAGGAAGACGAGAGGAGGAGCGTATTCGTGAGAGGGAGGTTAGGTAGGTTAGAGTGAGTGTGTTTTGAGGATTTTCAAACATGCAATATTGACAAGAGAGCTCACTCACTCACCGCCAGCATGCACCTGGAGTGCGTTGACAGCCCACCTCTCTATATGATGTGTTTGGATCCTTTTGTTAAGAGAACATTTGGCAATAATTTATCCCCCCACACACATGCACGCACAGATGCTGCGTGCATGCATGCAGACACACATTCCTTCAAAAACATCCTTCCTATTCATCAATTTTTTTAGCCACTGCTAGTCTCAAGACGGTGGTAACATAACGCACACTAGAAAGAGAGTAGTGGGAGTGTCGGGGGAAGCCATTTGGGGTCTGATTGATGGTAGCAGGCGAGCCATAGCGGCCATGTTCTCTGATCTCCCTGCGTGCGAGCCATGCTTGGCGCTCTCTGAGAAACAGGATAAGTTTTTCTTTCTTTTAGGTTTATGTCTCTTCCAGACATAAAACATTATATTTCTTATCACATCTGTGTCAGTGTTTTTGAAAATTGATGGTGAACTAGAATGTGCAAAGAATGCACAAAGATGGCCTTGACTGTGATGGAAATGTTTTTTGTTTTTTTTTAATTTTCCTACAAAGTGATTTTTGTTCAGTATCGATGGGAATTCAGTCACTCTTATGTACAGGATTGTATCTCTGAATATCTAGTGTAAAGGAACTTAACCAAGACTAGCTTTTGTCAAACAATATTGATGTTGAACTGCTTTTTGTACATGTTGACTCAATGTGGCTTACAGGCACCTGAGTTGTAATAATGCTTATTTCACACTTCTCAAAATTCCATAAAATGAGAATTGTTTTAAAGTCTACTCTCCAATTTAGTTTTTCCACTGATCTCGTTGCCAGAAAAGTTGGCTTTTGCAAGGATTTATATGGGAGACACAGATGTGGATGTAGTTACAGCCTTGACTGCAGATACAAGGCCTTTGCTGTCAATAGAGACCCCCGCTGGGCTTTGGAGCTGCATATGAATTATGATGTCTCCACTTGGCTTCATTTGACCCCTCTCTTTCACCATAGGCCTGCCATGACCCACCACCATATTTCCAGCGACCATCCTTTCAACTGACACATATAGTATATTACTAATTCATTTTTCTCTGAAGGTTTTATTGCCCCTTTGCTTTGAAATAGTCTACCTCTGGCACGGGAAGCTTTTGTGCTTTTTGATCACTATGAGCTTATGACTCTCGCGTTAGAGCAAATCTGTGTGTCAGTCAAGTTTGGTAATAACTTATCAACACCTCTTGTTATGTCTGATTGGACCTTGAGGAAGTGAAAAACGTAGCCCATGAGATCCAAGCTTTTGATGTGGATTAGCATGCTAATGGGCTTTTGACTTGATTTGACAAACCCCTTTTCCCCTTGAGAGGGACAGCCTCGAGCCAAGAAGAAGGGTTCTGTTTGGGATTGAGGAAGGAAAGATACAATCATGTGTGTGGGAGGAGGCATAGGAAAAACAAAGGAAGAAGCCAAGAGGAGGGTAACAATATTTTTAGGGGTTGGCTGCTGTATATTTTTTTGAGGGGGCACAGGGTGAGGTGGAAGATATTGCTAATTAGCATGTGCAAGAAAAATGGTTCTGACAGGAGAGGTAACCCAGTCATGATAAATATGGTGACTTAACAGTCCCCCCTTCCTCGTTCCTCCCCCCTTTGTCAGAGCCAACAGCTGTGGACTTAAAACGCCTTTCACCTGAGAGGAAATCAAAAGATAATCCCGAGTTTGATGTTGGAAGAAACTTTTGAGTTGGGGGGGGTCACCGATGTATAGGGCAATGGGTTTAAGCTGTAAACCCTTCACAAAAGGTTCTGACAGAGCAAACCCCCCCACCGAGAGTGTCTCTGGAAACTTCTAAGCACCTTCTCCGTGCATGACTAAACCTATTGAAGAATAGAGAGATAAAGAAACTCAATGGCTTAAAATCAAAACTTTAATTTCCCCATGAAAACAATTTCTTTGATATCCGTAGAGGGGGTGGAACTGAGTTTATTCACCTGTTTCTAGCCTGTCAACACTCCATTTGTCGGTATAAATAGGCAAGTGAGCTTGAGTGACAAGCCTCGCTCGTAGTTTCATCAACACCAATTGTTGGGAGTTATATATATTTGGGATCCTATTTCAAGAAGATGATTAATGATGACTGAAGATTTGTCTGGATATACTGATGCAGGGAAAGCCTGATTCAGCTCATTTCACTTCTCGCCTCTTAAGTTCAAATATACAGAGTTCCACATATTGGGTAGTTTAATAAGGAAATAATCACATCCAAAAGGTACATTTCAGCATACATTTATTATGCTGTGCTGTTTATCTCAATTGTCTTTTATTGACAGAGATGTTGCTGATCAGCCTTTTAACCTGTTTTACTTCTTGGGGTGCTAGACTGTTTTCCGTTTGAGTTGTTTCTGTCACATATGCTCAGAAACTCATTAATAAACACAAGTATTGGATTGTTACAATAGGCAAAAGAGAGTTTTTCCTGGATTCAAATATAGATTGCAGAATATAGAGAAAGGGCCTTGTATTATATTTGTGAGAAATATATCTCAAGGTAAGCAAAAGTTAAAAAAAAGAAAGTATGACCACTTTTCATTTCAAGGACATACCTACAGTACATCGCTGTGTGTGTGATGAGCTAATATGTGCAACGAGAATGGCAGCCAACCTTGAGAAGCTTAAATGACAATAACCTTGCCATCACCCCCTGAACCCCAATTCCCCAAGCCAGGTGTATAGTGCATAGGACAGACACACACATGCGTGCGCAACCTCACTATTTGCCTTTAAGGCTTATTTCACTCACTGAAATTCACATAGAAAATGACCTTTCCTCTCCTCCTGGATGGTTTCAATGCAACTGCAGTATTGGTTTAGTGCACATTTGCTTACCATAAGAATGTAATTTTCACTGATAAGGTCCTGGAACTTGGCAGTAGCAGTGTGCGGAGAAAATATGTCATTTGGTGCCAAAGCTCAGTCCTAGATGATCCAGGGGCTTGCCTTGGGGGACGGCTTAGGTCCGAGTGGGCCAAAGTGCTGTCATCCTGTGGAAAAATGATTAATCTATCTACCTTATATCCTTTGTCCCATCAGGATGTGCAGTTGAATGTAATCTGATCCATTGCTCAGTGGTATGTATGCAGATCTCACTTACACCACATTAGGATATTGCTAAATTGCTTCATCATTCTAATTTAAAGCTAATTGGAAACCAAGAGAAAGGGAATAAATGGCCTATGTTTTATTTCATACATTTTTTGACATTAAAGGGGTTTGAATACTTTGAGTAATGTCTAATATATTTTGAGTATTGGAAATTGTTAGCTGCCCTGAACAAGGGTTCATTTGGACACTATACATATGAATATGAAAATGTGCAGCTCAGGGGAGGATCTTTGTACCAGTTCAGGGCCCCTCCGCAGTTCACACAGCAAATACCCTGGGTGAATATCAGGGCTGACAGCCCCACCGTAAATACCCAGGTCAGAGCTGTCAGCCTGAACACTCCTCCTTTTTGTCCATCCTGTCCTTTTTCCCCCTGGTATTAATCCTCTTGTTCTGAAGAGAGAGATTGAGGGAAAGAGTGATGGAGAAACAGCATGGTATAGTACAGTAACTGTAAAAAGACAGTGCAAAGTAGGAGAAAAACATTCTCTGAAGAGTGTGAATTCATAATAGCACCACTTAATGACACAAACTATCTTGCCTTGCTGTCGGAGAGGCTTTCTCCTAGCCTCAGAGGGCCCTCTGTTACAAAACAGAAGACAGTAGGACTTTGACAGCTCCAAGTGTCTGGGGCCAGGGAAATAATTGATAGCAGGCTGCCTGCATCCAAGGTCCTTTAGCAGTAATTGCAAGCAGAATCTGACTCTCTGATCTCACCAGTGGTATTGGCTATGCCAGAACAGCCTGGCTTTGACAGATTGCCTTCCTGCAGTAATAACTTAGGCATGTTCTCCGTTTTCTCACACAAGGCCATGGAGCGCCGTCTCCACCACAGACCCAGCCCAGAATCATCAGTGATTATTTTAGAAGTGCTTTTTTTCTTTGAGTTCTTAGGGTGGATTTTTCTGACAGAACACTCTTGAAATAATGGCTTTGTTTTACAACGGCTAACCGCCCCCTGGCTTTGTTTTCTAAATTGTTATACTGTGGACTTTGGATGTTTTTACATTGGTGATTGAATTTGCATTGTTTACATTTGAAATAAAGTACGACTAGAGGTAGACTGTACCAATAATGTAGATGCAAATTAACCATCTTTTCCATAGTAGCCTCACGAAGTAAAACTTCAGAAAGAATGTATTAATTAAAACTGTCAGATCCATTTTAAAGACGATCCCCAAACTGTGCGTTGCTAGGTTACCCTGAATGACAGTCTGAAGGTTTTATGGCTATTTGAGGGATAGCTTTCCCTCTCCCCTCCCCCCCCCCCCCTCCCCCTCTCTATCCTGCTTTTCTATGCTCTCCTCTCTCTCTCTCTCTCTCTCTCTCTCTCTCTCTCTCTCTCTCTCTCTCGCTCAGTGGCCCTCTTCCTTGTTCACTGTCTGCACTGTAAAGCACTTTGGGATTTATCGTCAGCTGGAGTTTCCTTGATGGGGTGTAATAATACTGTGCCTTTCTCACCCGCTAAGGTGGTAGAATCCCCTCCTTCTGCCTATGAGAGGACCCCTGCGGGCTGCCCTATGTGTGCCTGTGTTCTGTGGCAGACTTATAAGCCTGGCAGCTCCACCCCATGGCTGTCCAAACAAGGTTTCTCAACAGGCGCCCACATCAAAAAGAGCAGTGCATGGGGGCTGCAGGAAAGTGAAACGGCAGGATGTTGCCTTTAGTTATTTATTTATCTCCTTTTTTCAACCAGAGGAAAAGAGTTAAAAAGTGTGTAAGCTCTGTCAGCTTGATCTTTCTGTTGTTTTGGCACTAATGCAGTCAGTTGTTGCTACTGCTAATTAGAGTTGAGTATTATCTGTTTAAACTTGCCAAAAAATGTCTTAGCAGGAACAATGTGGGAATAAACACTTTATCTAAACTGATGAAGTGAATGAAAATCATTCAAGAAATTGAAGGGTACACAGACATGCCTTTTTTGTCTGCTTTTTTTGGCTCAGCTTTTCCCTTATAAGAAACGTGATACTGTAGATAACATTTTACAGCCAATGTCTACCAGTTAATTTGATGTAATTTTTTAAGTCAACACAAATAAGCCTTGGTAAATTAATTTGGGAAAAGAATGTGGGAAACATATCAAGCACAATATGAAAAGAGTTAAAAGCTCCTAAATGCCTCAAAGCGTATTCGCGGCTCAGCAGGCGCACTAAAAAGGCAAATGCCGAATAGTATAAATAGAAGCTCTCCACAAACATGCAGTTAATAAAAGATCCTTTGAGTGGGTCTAACAGTGAAGGATATAGGCAGGCAGTCAGTTTGGTCAGAGGAGGATAAACTGTCCCTAACTCTCTGCCCTCTGTTTAGGGCACAATGGCCAAGATAGATGGGTGCTCCGTGCTGCTCAGAAATGTCTAAACATAGACATTTAAAGGTGGGCACAATGTGAAAATGTAAATAAACTTTATAGGGGCTCGGGGTCAGGCCGAAGTTCGATTTATGGTTTTGGCATTCACCCCTGGGCCCATCAGTCATCCCCCTGGCCTGCCGAGCCCCTTGGTTTCCCCTCCTCTTGCTTAAACCAAGCCCCCATCCCGATCACAAGACCCTCAGCTGAACTGCAGCCGACCTGCTGGATCCAAGGCCAGCTGGGCCTCAGATGCCATAATAAGAACCATTCAGTTCCTTTAATGATTGTGTGACTCCTGAGTGAGCTTCTTCTTGCTCTCTCTTTCCTTTTCACAGTCATTCAAGTTATGATACTAATCTTTTTATCCCCATCTTATTTGCTCTCAATTTCTTTGTTGCAGCTTTTTTCATTTCTGAAAGACACAATTCCAAAAATGTCATACAAACAAATGTCCTCATTCATTTAAAAATGTTTACTCTTGGACATGATTTGCCATGGAAAAATGATGCGGTACATCCCTTTTTTTGGACCATATGTTGCTTTTTACGTTAATGTCACCATTTGATGTATTGGACCGGATTATAGTTTCATGTTAATTTGTATCTACTGTTCCTACATGTCTTTTTATATGGTGGATTTTTATATCTTCACCATCATAGCTTAATAAGGAAGAAGGTACATTTCAGAAGAGTATGAAGAAGAAAGTTGACGTCACTAATAAACGATAATAGCAGACCAAGCTTGTACCAGCTTTTAACAATAGATAGAAACTTTATGTATAATCTCAATTGATCCTTGAGATATTAAGTGTCAAACATCAATTCAACTATATAGATAACCATAAGTGTCAGTAAGTTAAAAAAAAAAGAACACCAATCTTCAGGATTGTAGTTCTAAATTGGAATCACCTTTCTTGGTTCCCTTTCTTTCTGTCTGTGCCCTTTCACATCTGCCTGCATTGGATGACAATGCTGATGTAGTTAGATGATGATGTTTTGAGGGTGCCAAGACGGCGTTTTTGAGACACTGTTATTTGGGAGTTCTTAGGAGAAATACAGACCTTAGGCTGTTGTCCCGGTGGCCTGCTGTCTCACTAGTGTCTGTGTTCATTTATTCATGGCCTGCAGCTCCCCATGCCAATGTTTCCAAATTATCAAGACAACTAGGATCTCTCACCAACTGATCTCACTGGATAATCATCTTTGAGCAAACCACTGAGCCTGGTGATTTCTCTGTCTTTTTTCCCCTGTTGCAACTTTAAAAGAATTAAGAAAATCTATAACTCATCTTGTAAATCTGTTATGTGTTTTTTTGAACTATATCTTCATCTGGATGGCTTTCATTCGAGAAAAAAAAGTATCGGTTTTATATAGTGTTGGGGGATTTGGAAGAAATCAAATATGCCTTGATATCAATGGTGTGATGATATTGTTGTGAGGTTGAGTGTTGGTGGTTTTACATTGTCAGTTCTTTGATAAATAATAACCAAGTGAGTAAAGGGAAACAATCGAACAGCTAGAACAGTCTGCTAAGTTCAGAAAATTGCATCTCTTCCCTGTAATGCAGCCTTTAAAACCAGGAAAGACAACACGTATGCCATATTATATATTATAATACTCAAAATCTCAGACAACATCTGGTTCCATATTACAATAGCAATAATGATGGCCCTGCTCTTGCCCCATTGGCACCATCAGATGTGCAACAGGCACCAATGCCCAGCAGGTAGCCTTTTACCTGTGCTGACACTTAGCAGTGTGGTGCCAATGTATTGAGAATGATTATAGCTTCTGCTAGTTTTGATGGCCCTTTTAAAATAATGGCATTTTTACATTTCATATCAACCATATAGTTTCATATATCTTACAACTGTTTGATTAAAATCAGTCACTCATGCATAGCTAGGGTCATTATTATAGAATATTATTTAACGTTGTTGTTTGTAGTAGTAGCACTAGTAGTAGTAGTACTTTTTATTGATGAAAATTAGGAATTTTCAGTGACTTGAATAGACATTCATGGCAATAAATTAACAAAAAATATAAGGAGTATGTTTTTTGCAATAGATTGTGTAAAGCCTCTCAAAATTATAAGTTGAAATATAAAGGATAGTAAATATATATTTTTTGTTTATTGTTTTGTGAAGATGGTTCCATAGCACAAATGTCCTTTATGAAGCCTGTGTACAAGGCATTAAACCTCCTTTGTATGATGCCAGATTTTGTTTAGGAATTGATTAGGTATAGTACAAAAGTAGTTAAGTGGTCTGTAAATGTGTTGTATAAGCCCCCAAATGGACTATGAACCTAGAGTGCATGATGCTGAAAAGAGAATAATGAGGGATACGTAGTAATCACATCTGAACTGTACCTTGTATTTCATTCAGTTTGACCTATTCAAAGCAAGTCTGGATATAGTATTTGGAGTGACTCTATTTATGAGGAGCAAACAATCCTTGTCTTTCTCAATAGCGAGAGGTTCTTGCACTTGTCCTGGCATCGGAATATGAAAGGACACCTGCCTTAAATGACTGAGGCTCAACTGGTAGCCGCTTTGATCTGGGTGACAGTTTTACTGCCTCGTTGGGAGTGGCACTGATAATCCCTTTGCTTAACTCGTGCTTTTTGGCCCAGCCGGGGTCCTGTCCGGGGATAAAGCAGTGGGCTAAGTCTTAATCAAACAGCGGGTCGGTTGCTGCATGAAGGGAAGGGTCTTTTAGGGTTAGAGTGTGGAAGAGCACATTTAGTACAAGAATGAATACACACAAATGGAGGATTAGTACGTTTTGCCTACTTGCAAATAGAATAGGTTTAGAAGTTTTTTCTCGAGTATTAGGTGACTGGTGAGTTCAGGAAATAGAGAATTGTTGTATTTGCCAACAAAGAGGCCTATATTAGAGTGGCCACTTTTGGTAGCTGCCTTAGAGCTATACAGGCAATAAGATTGGGTTTACACTTGAGCATGACCAAAGTTGCCTGCTCTTGCAAATTGTGCAGGCTGATTTTCTGAGAGTGGCTCATTCTTAAATCACACATGACCCTCTGCAAATCACCCATTTCCAATGGTCTGAGGGCATACAAACTGCAGTAGAGATATTTATGAGAGGCGTCACTTTCTGCAGATTCAGTCCATCTCTGTAGTTGTGCAAACAGTCTGACTGATCATGCTCCTCGGTAAAATGTGCAGATGTCGTCAGTTAATTATGTGATTGGAGTCTGCTGAGGCCAACATATAGGAGCCGTGACAGAGAGCTTGCCTGAACCCTTTGTTGTTATCACCTGATCTCCTCCTTACTCTTCGTCTGAACTATGGTAATGCTGAATTGTGGGAGAGCAGAAGTACAGGCGTTTGCCTTTGACATTAATGGCCCTTGTTTTATCACAATGAACATCTTAAAAAAAACAGTGGAACTCTAATGGGCCTTTTTAAAGTGGGGTTTTGTGAATAGGTGCGGTTAAAGGGGGAAGACTGTAAATCACTCTTACATTAAGGAGTTTGACGAATGAGATAAGGCCTGTGCAGTACTTAACACAATATTGTTTACTTTGCTAAGGATTTAGCATCCAGCTTTTAGTTGCAAGGATGGACAAGCCATCATCCCCTAAAAATGAGAAAGACAACTCATTTAAAATTGTAAACCTGTTTCTTTCTGTTTGTCATTTGTATTGATTTTTTCTGCCCCCGTCTCTTATAGTTTATGGCCTGCTATAAGATATACTCCTGGAAAGACATACTCCTGGATTTATCACTGCTGAAGGCCTTGCCTGCCAGGTCTGCCATTACCAACAGATGAAAGCCAGGTTAGAGGGGAGAGACTGCAGCAATGTGGCATGGGATATTGTTTAAATACCATAAAAGGGCCTCTCATTTACCCAGCAAGGGCATGGAGAAGCACACTGTTGTGATAATCCTGTGAGTAGCAGGTGGTGCTGCCGTAATGTTGGTGTAAAGCAAAATTGCATGCTTCTCGATCCACTTCTGATAATCTCTAAATGAGACCATTGATTGCCTGTTGGCAAGAAAATGGCCTCACCAGTTCATATTCAAAGCGAACTTGAGGAGAGGATGATGGCAAATTGGTAGAATGGGGAAAAGGACTCTCTCTCTCTCTCTCTCTCTCTCTCTCTCTCTCTCTCTCTCTCTCTCTCTCTCTCTCTCTCTCTCTCTCTCTCTCTCTCTCTGTCTGTCTCTCTCTCTCTCTCTCTCTCTCTCTCTCTCTCTCTCTCTCTCTCTCTCTCTGTCTGTCTCTCTCTCTCTGTCTCTCTGTCTCTCAGACTGGGCTGTCATGAGAGAGGGAGGAGGAAGCATGCTTTTTTTGTTCTTCTTCCCCCACCACTTCCGAATTACCTGCTGGGTCCAAGCTCTTTTATGCTGTTGTTGTGACAGGTAGATTTATAAGGCTTGAAATTTGTACAAATCAGTTGTCATTCAGTGGCAGCTGTCAATGTGTCAAGCTGTCAGGGCCTGCTGTGAAGGAGATGCCCTAGGGGGCTGAGCGAGGGGGCAACCGCCCAGAAAAGAAAATGGGTTCAAACAGACCTGAGAAGCTCCTCTATTCCAGAGGCCTCCCTGCCCCCATGGAGATGCCATTGATTTCTCTTGATGTTGAGCAACAGCGTGCCCAAAAATGACACACCACACTGTGCTCAACCCCAGCTGGGCTCAAGCATGTCGACGCTGCACCAATCTGCTCAATCTGTGGTTGCCACTCGTTGTCTCTTAAATGGCTAAATGGCTGAAAATCTCTAATCTCTGAGGGGGGAGAACACCAGAGTTTTTGCTCTGACGTTGTTGATGGCGGCTGTCATGTTTTTGTGTGCTACTTAAATAGCCGAAATGGAAATCTCTGAGGAGAATGACAAGTGTGTTTAAAGATTGTTGTCGATTGTTGTCTAGTTTGCTTGTTTTCCCTGGCCATGTGTCAGCATGGGCCTGTCTGTGGTGTGATTTGTGGGCCCGCTGGGGCAGTGATGGGCATGACAGTGTCTCTCAGTCACAGGACCCTGGGTGACGCACATCTTCTCCATCGTCTATTCCTCACCGCAGCCTTCACAGAGACAGGACAGGTGCTGCAAGCAGTGTGAGGTGTGTGGAAACAGAAGACAACAGCTGACAGAGAAGCTGTTGCATGGTGCTGTACTCACACTGAGAAGTGGGATGACACGAATATGCTCATATTTCTCCCTACACACATGTTGTTGTGAAGGCATTATCAGTACCACTGTCAGACTCGGGTCTGTGGTAGCATGTGGCGGGGAAACGGGTCATTATTGATAACAAGTTGGAAGCATACTGCCTCAAATCTATGTGATGTGTAATGGATAGCAAATATCTTAGATGTAAGGCAGGTATATGTAAAAGTATATTTTCCCCCATCCTGAATATACTGATACTAATTTACACAAGATTAGAAAAAGGGTCTTTTTGTGCTGTTTTCACTGTAAGTTAGTAAAATCAATGATGTGTTACCAAAATCCATGTCGTTGAAATTAGTTTTTTTGATAGTCGCTGCAATTAATTTGTGTAAAATTCGTGCAAAATGGTTTTGTTGCTTGTTGTGTGCCATTTGTGTGCCAACTCAATGGCTTGCTCTGTTGGTAGATGTACACCGTTGTTTGCTCCAGCTATGTGTGTCTTAATGATGTAGCTTGCACCTCGACTATCAGTGTTTTGCAGGTGTTAAATAGAACATTATGTTTATATTCAAGGATTTTTCACCTTGCTCCATTTGGTCTAGTGACAAGAACCGTGTAAAACCTCTCCCAATAGAACCGAAGTGTTTACATCCAGGTGTGTCAGCCAACTTTATTTTCACACTTCTCATCGCAGTGTGTGTTGTGTTCACAGCCTGTGTTCCCCCTCTAAATATGGCTGCTAAAGCCACTGAAACTCACAAATGTTCCACCAGAGCCTCGGGTTGTGAAGCACTAGGAGGCTCTGAATGAACATGAGGGAACTGATCTGGATTCCACTTGAGAGCACATTAATTTGATGGATGATGACTCAATTTCTTTACATAGCTTGCCATGCTCTGATACCACTAACCTGGCCACTGTCCAAGCACCCGCCCAAACACATGTGCATTCACACACGTGCGCACATACACATGTACGTCAGGATGACACGCGCATGCACATCTGGCTTTGCCTGACTTCACAGTAATTAGCTTGATGGCTTTTTAGGGAATCTTACTGACTGATTTATCATTTCCACCTGGCAAAGTAGGACCCCTGGAAGAAAAGGTTTCAGGGGACAGTGTTTGGTAAGTGACACTTGGGCGACAGTCCTGCACCAAGAGGTGAAATATTAATCAAGGATTTCCATGCCGCTATTAACAGCTGCTAGCCATGCCCTGTGTGCATGTATACATGTGTACGTGTGTGTTTGCATGCGTGTGCACGAATATGTGCCTGATTATGTATGCATCTCTGTGCGTGTGTGCACGTGTGTGTGCACTTGCGCGTGTGTGTGTGTGTGCGTGCATGGGAGTGAGTGAGTGTGTGTGTATGTGTGGATGTGCCAATACACAACGAGGAAGTCCATAGAGAGGAGAATGTGACGTGGTTGAGTTTGTCTTGTAAAAATGCAGCTGTCCCGGACATGACAGCTACAGTGTTAGAGGGGCTATTATGGGGTGTAGAACATTTCCTGAGAAATGGCTTGAAAAATGACAATGCAGCCACCTGTGCAATATTAATTGTGACAAATTCATCATGAATAAGTCAAACACCTGTAAGAGGAACACCATAGTGTGCCATCTATCCATTGACTACATAAATGACCACATAAATGACATCTTTAAAAAAAAACATATTTTTAAGTTTATAATTCAAGGAAAAATGTGTGTGTACACATTGATAGTTTAATCCCTACACTATAGATCAATTGGTATATGAGCCATTTAGCAATTGCTTTAGCATTGAAAACATCAGATTTAGGGTAGTAAGTCCATGTGACACATTCACATTAATTTTGTGAGGCACACTTTTTTTCCCCGTTTGACCTCTTTGTGACTTAACTATCCTGAACAAAGGGAATTTGTTCAGCTTTGGTTTGAGAATACAACCCTGAACTCCCTCTTTGTTCAGAGTACCTGTTCATTGTTTAGAGGCTCTTGGCACATGTTGAGGAGGTTTCATTGGATGAATTAGGTGACACATATTGATAGTTGTGGCATTTTCTCATTTATACACTGTAACGAAAGGAAAACTAAACGTCTGTGTCCCTATTCAATCACAAATCAAACACATTAAGCAATATACTTTGGTCAACATAACATTTAAAAAGATTACTTTGAATATAAGAAGGGACTTCTTGGCTTGCAGCGTCTTGATAAAGATACGTTCTCTCATAGATTATTCTATTATCCTGTGATATTACATACAGGGACTGGTTTCCCTGTGACTAGTTTCCATAGTAAACAATAGATAGAAAATATAATGGATGAATAACAATATGGAGGAAGGGGTGGCTAAGCTCAGGAGGAAGGGTGGTAATATAGTAATCAGAGGATTGTAGGCTTGATCCCTGGTCCCTGCAGAAGGGTGTGTCTAACTGTTCTTGGGCAAGACATAGAACCCTTAACCCGGGTGCTATGACTCCTCACTGCTCCTGTAGAATGGCATAGGTCAAATGCTGGGAATTTTGTTGTATATATGTAAAATGAAAAATAAAACTTTTCCTAAATCGTGAAACATAAAAAACAAAACATACACCATTGATATGACTATTTTAAAGATAAGTGTCCCCTTGTGAAGCTGTGGTCCAGCTTTTTACGAAAGCTAATATAAGATAAGATATTCCTTTATTAGGAATATCTTATATGTAGCATGTTTGCAAGATCTTGTTCTTTATGTTTGCAATTTCTTTATTGCTTAATTTACACCGGGTTCACACATTTCAAACTAGCAAATGTTAAAGGCCAAGCAATCCAGCTTTATAGCAGTAAGTTCTATAGAGTGACTGTTTTCATGTTTTGTTCGCCAGTCAGCTTTTTCTTTTTATTCTGTAAAGGGCATCTGTTTTTTATTGGGAAATTAATCCTCCCTCCCCCATCAAATGCCAATAAATCTGGCATGTTAACCTAAAACCTGAATACAATGACTAATTTGAATCAAAAGGGCTGGAGTCATAATGGGCCTCCTACACTCAAAATACCACTCTATAATTGGCCATAAATAAACCCTTGCTGTTTCTGTGTGAGCTGTAAACAGCTGAATGCTTCAATTTAGTAAAATACACCACCGCCATGTTAAAGGCAGGATGCTGCTGACATATGGATATGATCTGTGCTCTGCCTGCCGCTCCAATTTAGAGCCCGCAAGATGGGGATAC
>OMLC01009919.1:3845-15861 GCA_900302585.1 Regalecus glesne | reverse complement strand
AGGTTGGATAAAGTATTGTGGGTTCACTAGTGTCCCCCTCTGGGTCGTCCAGGCCTCTTGGTTAAGTGAAGGGAAAGTACTCTGCTTCATTCTCCTCTGACGGCCAAGCACTGTGCTTTCCCCACCAGACCATCATGTGTGGACTAGTGAGGGCTAGTGGTCATGTGACTTGGAGGAGACACATGCTACCACTTCCTCCTTCCTGTTGATGTTCTAGAGGGGATCAGAGAGACTGACCCAGCAGTAGGACACTCAGGGAGTTCAGGTGGGGGAGTAACCCTGATGACATCACTGCTAGTTACTTATGACTGTGTAAATTTGAGATGACCAAAAACAGTCAATTTTAAAAGAGGCGTTTGTTGTTTGTGTCAATAAATCTTTATTTTGTCCATTGACAAATCCATTTGCAGCTTGCAAATGGATTTGTCAATGGGTAAAATTGCAGTGGGTAAAATTGCTAACGTACTTAATTCTAGTACTCTAGCAATCTCACACACCCATGGGCCGTGCATCTTGTTGTGCCACACATCCCCACAGTTCATTTTAGATGGTTTGGGACACTGTATCAAAATGTCATCATCACTGTGAACGAGGTCCACTCAATTCACTTGAGATTCCACATGTGAATGTGTTAATTCCGTGACCTAACTTGAACAAGCTCAGAACTGCGTCACAAGGTGAAAGCGGGTTGACTAAAAATCCACAATCAAATGTGAGTGCCTACAATGACCCATGAGCACCTTGTTGTGATTCATTCTTACTCAGCTCAAAGCCATCCGCAGCATAGGGGGGGTGCAGTGTGGCCTACATGGCATGGGTAATCATCCTGGCCTACATAAAGGAGAAAGTGTGTACTTGTGTTGATCTGCATTCCAGGATTGGTATCGAGGGCCTGGTGAAGTGCTGAGATATGGCTGACCAAAATAGAATGTTTAATTAAAGCTACTATCAGGATTTCTGGATTTTGGTTGACTGCACACCACTGTGGACAAAAGTGGTAGATTCATAGAAGAATGACTTCGTTTGGCGTGAGCATTGCGGTTTGTCACATAGGTCAATATTCACCCTCCAGTAGTCTGATTTTAATTTGCATTGCTGTAAGAGAAGGGCGAGAGGTGCAGTGGTGTTTCAGTAACGCAGGAAAAGGATGCAGTCCGTATAATCAGATGTTATGTTGTATCCTTCAGAAGTCACCTGGTTGAGTGACGAAATGTATCTCAATAAACTTCGGATCCAGTTGAACCGATTCACCTCTTTTTGGGATCTCAGCACAGATGTGTGTCAGCGTAGTCCCTTCATCATTATACCACTGAGTTACAATTTTGGTCCAGCATTCTGAGTTTTGATAAAGTTTAGGATTGAAACCTATTCTTATCTTTGCATTCTATGTAGTTGTGTTTGCAAGATATACAGCAATACGGGAATGTATCTCTAATTGTGGCTATGTATTCTTGCTGTGTGCCATAAATGATCTTCTAAGAACTCATGTGGAATACAACTTAGAGACAAGCTTTTGTAACCATTATATGGCAGCATCAAATCTTCTCACTTATGGTCTTATTTGATTTCTGTAAGTCAACTAGAAGCATCAACCTTTGCAGCTAAATAGATTTAATAAATATTGCATACTAGATAAAAACACATGTAGAGCACATTGTAGGTGCTGGAGGAGCGCTATCTAATGATTTTTTGAAGACCTCAGTCCAATATTCAAGTTTTTTGGGGGGGGTGTCAATGTGTGAGATAAACTCTGTCAGTTTGTGACCCAGTGCTTTTCCTGAATCTCAAGTTTTTCAAAGCACAAGTCAAATTAGAGATTAGGCAGAGGAGGGCTTTTGAAGGAAAAGCCTGTCAAGTCTGTTTAGGGCTGTTGGTGAATATGTGTATGTTGTTGCAGAACAGATTGTGCTTGGTTGGGGATGCACCTGGCATGTTTAACCCCTCTGCCCTGGGGTACTATGAAATAAGAAGGGGAAAAGTCCAAATTCTGCTTATTGGTGCTTATCTTTCTTCTCCTACTGGTTAGGAGTACTTTTCCCAATCATCGTCATGTCAAAACAAATAAATGTAACAGAAAGGTCGTGCCATTGCAACTGCCATAAAGTCAAACTCTTGAAAACAGTTGAGATTTGTTTTATATCTTGTTTATGAAACAATCATCAATCAACAAGTTTATAGAAAAGTATTCACATAGCTATTTTCATTCAAGGATATTTTTTGTGTATGAATGATTAATTATTACTGTTGAAGCATCGACACTGACAGCAATCAGGGTTTATTGTCCTGACATAATACATTTGTATTGTTTTTCTCATGATTAACTCATTGTCCTCTTTCAAAGGAGCACCAGAGACAGTGATGCAGAAGATGAGGAGGATGAGCGGCGGGTGAGCCGGGGCTGTACCCTGCAGTACCAGCGTGCTTTGGTCAAGGTCCTGACTCAGTTCCACACCACATCCACAGAGGGCACTGACCAAGTCATCACCATGCTGGGGCCTGACTGGCAGGTGGATGTCACAGACCTCGTTCAAGACTCCCTCAAGGTGGCGGATCCCAGGATAGCCGAGCTGGTAGACAGAACTGTCCTCGTGGGCCTGGAGCTTGGCTCCACACTCCTGAAGGTAACTGGGCTGAGCTCTGCAACAGATTTCAAAATTAGTTTTGTCACTGGTGAAAAACCAGTGCTACACCATGTTTGTAGTTATTGCTCCAAAAGGAGTGACATATTAGAGAAGTTGTGGATTACAGCTCTAAATCAAAGTTAATTAAGTCAAAACACGACTAACACTTTGATCTCAATATGTGGTTGTAATTGCACAAAAATATGGATTGGTCACTGGTGATTGGCCTTTGAAATTTTATGCTAAAGTCTTGGGTCCTACTGGTGTCAACGTTGCTTTTCCTTTATGATTTATGGTCAGCATATTTGATTTGGCAGGGGCAGTACAGCTTTGGAGGTAGGTAGGGTGGTCATCTAGTTATCGGAAGATTGGCGGTTCGATCCCCAGACTCTGCAGAAGGTTTGTTGAAGTGTCCTTGAGCAAGACACCGAACCCCTAATTATTGGGCTCTGAGATGGAAGGATGACCTATCCAGAGTTTTGCCCCAACTTTTGCCCTATTGAATACTAGGATATGCTCTAGTATGACTCTGTGACCCAATTTCAGATAAGCAGCTGATGATGGATGCTGGCAAATTAGGGATGGTTGATTCCAATGTGCATTTTACCCCAGAAGAAACAGACAGCATAGATTATCTCCCTCATAGTAGTCCGGTGATGTGGTTGTGTTTGTTGAATTAATTTACAGGGCAATCTGTATTACCAGCCTGTAGAAATACAGATAAGTTTTCATCACAAAAAAGAAATGCAATAAAAGTTTTACTAGGACTTTTTAAGGACGTATAGGAGATGCTATACATCCACCAATCTATTTTTCTCCTTCATTGGTCTTTGGAAAAGAAGTAAGTGTTGGTGGGACTTGGTGATCACCATGAATGATCACACTATCAGCCTGTCAGCAGGAAGAAAATAGCTGTCTGATATATGGGGATGGTGGTGGGTAAAAAGGGAGAGAAGATACCAGTCAACAATCCATCATCTTAAATGAGCAATGGATCATGTGTAATCTATTGAAAGGATAGGATAATTATAACCTGATTTAACAGCAGATATGAACTTGCTTTATTGACTTGAGCTTTTCAAAGAAAACAAGTTTGAGTTAAATAGATATAATTCCTTCACTCATACAAATTCTAAAGATTAGATTAGATTGTCACAGGGGGACGCAGTGGGTCAGTGGTAGAGGGCGTGCTTTGAGAACTGATGAGCCAGAGGCAGTGGGTTTGAACCCACCATGGGGTGTCAGATAGGGCATCCGGCCTTAATCCTCCAAGCTCTATTGAAGTCTAGGTCCACCCCCACAACACTGGGGACTAATCATGTTAGGTAAAGAGGACTACTTGGATTACATTGTCACAATAAAGCAAGACTTGTTTGTAATCTGCTCAAATTGGTTATTATCCATCTTAAACATTCTCCTTTCACACCAAAAATAGAAATAAGCACAATTTGTACATCTATCCAGGTTGGTGTCTCTCATCCAAATGCATTAAATTCTACATTAAAGAGGCTGTAGGCAACTTTTCAACACTGTGGTGTTTCAATTGTTTGCGCTACTGTTGCAAAGACAGCTGGAGCACTTTCCATTCATCAGCAGCCTGGCTACTTTACAAAGCAAGAAACTGTAAAAATCCCAATTTAAACAAGTAACACAGCATTAGATTGAAAATAAGGTAACTAGATATACTTTTGGTTTAATAGAATCTTGAAAATATCATGATGTAAAGAAAAATGAGACCACTGCAGACTCACAGTCCAGTCAAATTGAATGATTGATGGCTAAGAAACTTCAATCATAAAAATCTGAGGGAAGCTAAATAAACGACATAGGGTATTTCTCGCCAAGAGCACGGAAATTCTCAGGAAACATGAATGGTGATGCTTATTAAAGTGGTGTGCTTATTATCGAGATATTCTATTGCCTAGATGACTTGACACTGAACTGTATTTCCTCTCACTCGTGAGCAGCTCATGAATTTGGATGAATAGTGGACCGAAACCCATGTTGGATAGCTTTTAGCTTTGTCACCCAAGTACTCTCTTCCATTTTTACCAAGTAAAAATGATATACTCATTCTGCGCTTTCACAAATTTTGGGAAGTGGAGTAAATACCCGAGAGTATAGAGAACACTTAAGGTGCACAGGTGCATGTTTTCAAATTACATTTTCAGAAGATTTATATTTCATGTGCATCGGTTCAACCTCTTGAAAGAAAGCCATTCTCCCTTTTCTGCAGACCAGCCTATAAAGACAGGATAAATCAAAATACTTGTCAGTGTTAATTTCTTTGACTGGGAGTAAATCGAAATATTACTGATGTCTTTTTTTACCTACAAGAGGAATAAGAGACTGTGTGAAAGTCAAACCATAGCCAAACTAAAGGATACGTCATTTTAAGTCACAATAAAATGACAAATTGATTTCCAGTTTGCTGATAGTGTTTTTCTATTGACCTATGAATCATGGTAATTTGTTTTCTCTTTTAAAGAGATATAAGCTGGCAGGTAATATCAGACTCCCATGTTGATCTCTGTCCAAGCAATGTCTCACTGAGCTGTTTCAAGGACTGCTATAGCCCACCATTACTTATAATCCTTAGTTGTTTTTTCAAAAGCCAATTTAGCTGATAAATACATGCTACTTTTGACCAAACACGTAATTTTGTAATAGCAGGAAGAAGGGCTATCTGACTGTCTGTATCATCTGATGTTTTAGACACATTAGCTTAAATGCAAAGGAACAAAATACTTCTTGGCAACTATGAACAGATGAGTGAAAAGTAAAGGTATGCTTGTGGAGGGCTTGAGTGTTATTCATGAAATAGAAATTCATAACAACTAGAATGAGTTCATTCTCTGGTTTCCTCCCACCATCAAAAAGACATTCATGTTAGGGCTAATAGTCTGAGCTCTACCCCTGAGCAAGACAATAGGAAAAAGAACTGGAATTGTACCCCCAGGCACTGCAGCTGCTCAGTTCTCCTATATAATGGATGGGTTGAATGTAGACGGCAAGTTTCAATGTAACCAATCAACTGTAGAATGACAAAAACAAATTGGCCTTTATTTGTCTATCAGGAAATGTCCAGCTGAGACAAAAGTACTTAAGCTTAACTTTACTAAAAACAGCCCCTCAGGTATTTGCAGAATATACCAGCATGCAAGGCCCTCAAAAGACCCTCACATTACCAATTCAAAAGCCCAGATAAACTAGTCCTCATGCTTCATCACTCATACAGGCCCATCTTTAGTATAAAGACGTCACCTGTATGAGTGATGGAACGTTTCTCACAATAAACCTTGTGTTCAGATGAACTAATTCACATTTTGTGATTTCTTTATCTGGATTATTGAGCATGCATCAAGATATTCCACATGCTTGTTGATTTTAGAAGAGCCTTTCTTACAGCATGTCCAGAGTAGTGTGAGTGCATCAGTCTCCATGCTTATGATTTTCTCTTGGCCTAGTTTATGAGGATGTTTCACTGTCAGCGATGTGTATGTGTATCAGGAATGTTTCATCAGAAAGGGCAGGCAAAGGAGAAGGTAGCTAATGGATATGAATTTACTTCCTAAAATTAATACTTCATTAACTTATGATGTGAAAATAGGAAAAAGGTTTGTGTGTTTTATCAAGTGCAAATGTTGCAAAGAGAAGCAGTGGAGGAGTGGGCCGGGGGAATCACAGTGTAGTGCACACGGCATGTGGCTGAATGAAGATGCACTTGGGCAGGTGCACGTTTTCAGTCTCCAGGCTGTGATCAATCTGTGGCTTAGACCAGACATTGATTTAGCCTCTTTAGCCTCTGGCAAGACAAGTGGAGGACTGGATGGCACAAACACATTCTACAATCCACATGCTGCTACACAATTGTGTGGTGTCACACAATCGATAGTAATAGACACATTGACACCTGGCAAAACAAAATATAGAGTTTGACTACATTCATGCTTCAACTCACTTGCCCTGCCAGTGGCAGTCATGACATAGACAACTTCAAGCCAGTCCAGAGGGGAATGCAAAGCAAAAGCCTGAGATTGAGATAGATCCATGTTGAATCTTTAAAAGTTTCTGGAAAATTGACTTGAAGAGGCCTGGTAATATAGAAATATCCCTGTCAAAAAAGATACCATACCAGTCTTGAATTCATTGTCTTTCCAGGTCCCAGTCACTCTGCCATTTTAGGGATCCCATCCCCAATCTACTCAAATCCAGTCAAATCAGTGTTATTTGTATAGCCCATTATCACAGATTACAAATTTGCATCATTGGGCTTTACAATAACACATTATCCTGACCCTCACATCAGATAATAATAATAATAATAATAATAATAATAATAATAATGATTCCCTTATCAGTCCCGCAAGGGGAAATTTGTTCTCTGCATTTTTGACCCAACCTATTGTATAGGAGCAGTGAGCTGCCAACATCGGTTGGGGAGCAGTTAGGGGTTCAGTGTCTTGCTCAAGGACACCTCGACATGCTGTATGCAGGGCCGGGGATCGAACCGGCAACCTTCCGATTGCCAGGCGACCGCTCTACCCACTGAGCTATGCCGCCCCCAGATAAGGATCAACTCCCTAAAAGTACTTTAACAAGGGGGAAAATGAAGAAACCTCAGGGAGAGCAACAAAGGAAGGATCTGTCTCCCAAGACAGACAGACATGCAATAGATGTTCCATGTACGGAATAAAACACAATTTACAGAATACAACACCGAGAGGATAAGATCATTATAATGGAATTACAAGACACATGAAGAATATGATGAAGTTTGAAGGGTCTGCAGTAGCTCAGAGTGCACACCAGGGAATGATGAACCAGGCATCACATGCCTAACCCACCACAGAAGGCCACCGAGACCAAGTTCCTCTTACTCCTCCCTGGTCAAAGATATATGAAGAATATGATGAGCTTTGATGGGGCTGCAGTAGCTCATCAGTAGAGTGCGCACACCAGGGAACATCAAACCAGGTATTGCTGGTGTGGCCCCAACCCACTACAGGATGCCAAGGAAGGTCACCCGGCCCAATTCTCCCAGCCTCCTCCCAGCTCACATACACAGAAAAAGAGAAAGAAGACACCAGTCAGCAAGAGAAAATACATGTGAGAGAAGAGAACAGTTTTCCCCAGTCAGTAATCTATACTCTGTAATCTTTAATCTCATTAGCAGAAAGGTGCTTGGTATATTCACTTGGCACAGAAACCCACCTACCATACACTAAAGGTTGGGAATCACTCAATTTAAAGGTGGCTAATTATAGGTTGAAGAAAAAAGATAAGTTTTAAGTTTGGATATAAGGGACTCAACAGACTGACTATCTGAAGGCAGCAGCCAGGTTACTCTAAAAGTGCAACCAAAAAAATCTACAGATGAAGATTTATCACGCAATACTCACTATAACCAGTGATCTCCTCCCTATGTCTCCTTTTGGACAGCTGTAGATCTTTGTTGGACTTGGTCTTCATTTGAAGAAGTTAGATACATCTAATCTGGAATGACCCTGTTTTTCCAAACTTGCTATTCTGTTGCTTGTTTGAGTATCTGTCTGAGTGGCACATCATGCATTTCATGTTCTGATTGTCGGTCGTAAAAATAGTTTGCATTAGCATCACATTTGCTCATTCAGCAGACACTTTTTATCCAGAGAGATCCAGACTTGCAGCAGATCTAACCGTCTCTTGTTGTTCTCTGCCTTGGTGTTCTGAGGAAAATAGTGCCTGCATCCTGTTTAGACTATCTCAGTTTCCTTACGCTTGCCTGTCATCCCTCAGGAATGTTTTTTTTTCACATCATTACACATAATAAACAGGATAAAATTCATTAAATTGGCCTCATTGTGACAGAGGATTATCCAGGGTCACTGATCAAACAAAGTTCCACTAGAAATAAATATGGCGGATAATTATGTGACCTGTTAATATCATGTCTCTCATTAAGGTGTCTGAGGATTCCATGAATCTGTCATTAGCATATTGGAGTTTTGCTTCTTCCTGGCACCTGGTTCCTGACTCATTCAAAAACACGTCATTATGGGAGTGGGGATGCAGTGCAAATGAGATGCAGTTAGTCAAGTGCTTTGTATGTCATGTCCTCTGTCTTAATTGTTTATTGTGCCATTCTTCACACGCACACACCATCTTAGACACCCTGTCTGTAAATGTCACAGTTAATTGGGAATGTCAGTATTCGCCATCTATCGGAGAGTTGACATCAAAATAAAATGTTTGGCTGCAGATTAGTATTCCATTCTTGGCGTGACTGATCTTTAACTCCTTGCCTGTGGTCGGTAGTCTCTGCCTCCTGATCTACAGGCTTCCGAATTTCCCTGAATTCATTAAGTGAGCTTTGCCAGGGTCACGGTAGCTCAGTGGTAGACTGTGTACTTCGAGAACTGATACCAGATACAGCGGGTTCAAACCCACCACGGGGTGTCAGGAAGGGTATCCGGCCCTAATCCCCCACGCTCCATCTAAGCCCCCGTCCACTCCACAACATGGGGACTGGTCATGACATGTAAAACAGAGCTCTCTCGTGAAGCTGAGGTCTCACTCATAAAGGCTTTGTAAAGCCTCTCGATATCTCTGTTCTGACAGATACAAACCGTCGACTTGCAGCGAGGTGGTCTGCTTCATATAATTTCGCAGTCATGTTGAATCCACTTAGACGTTGGACATCTTTCATCCCTGTGTCGGCTTCATTAACTTGAACCCAGTGGTAAACCACAAGCAACCCATCCTGTTTTTCAACAGCGTCCACGCCTCCTGGAGCAATCCTTTATGCAGGTGTGTCATCGCAAATGGAAACGCAACAGGCCTCATTAAAAGCATTTGGCGAAGAAGGCAAAAGGGGAAGGGGGTTGCAGCCTCTCCTCATCTGTCACTACCCATGAGAAAGAGCTCTGCTTTTCACCTTGATTACTTGCCGTGCCAATCACTACAAAACAAAGCTCCACAGTAAAGCCTAATGAAAAGCTGTTGTGATAGTGGAAAATGGAGTGATCCATCATCCAACCGTGTTTCCTTCATGAAAAGTTTAGCATGTGTGTCCATCTCACCCCTCAGGCGTTTGCCTGTGTAGATGTGTCCGTGTGTGTCTCTGTGTCATATGCGTGTCTGTGGGATGAGTAGTGAACCATAACTCTCCTTTCTGCCACATTAATCCATCAGATCCAAGCATTATGCATGTGGACATGAACCCTGGCAGCACAGTTTAATAAGCAGAAAACGATTCAAGTAAAGTCCCCACAGTGGAACGATGCTGCCCATCACGTTGCATGTAAGCATATTGCGTTGCAACATGAGATAGGGAACAAAAAAGGCATTAAAATCCTGCTTTTTTGTATTCAGACCCTTTAGAAATGTATGAGAAATTAGGGTTATCAGGTGGGAAGCTCTTATTTGTGTCCTACACCTACGACTACTAGGTTTAATGGAGACTTGAGATCCCTAAAACTATGAAATAAAAACCCACTTGATCTTTGGTTAGGCCAACCAATTGGACCTCTCTCCTAGCGGTGTTGTATTGTTAGAATGAGGAAACGGTTGACAGTGTTTTGGCTGGGTCAGATTCAACCGTATTTGTTTGAGCCAGCGTGTATGATTACATGCACGTACATGTGTGAATGCAACACAAACACGCGCACACAAACTGGAAGTGTTTATTCTCACACTAAAGACTAGCATAGTTTTGTGCAGGGACGCCCATTTCAGATTCATGCAAACTCATACCAGCTGGTTTATACAGAGATCATCCACTTCAGAGGCAATGCAGATTGCATTCTCTTCCAGATCTGTGTGGAGTGTTTTCTGTTGGCCTTTTCAGGGGGAGAGGGGGCTGTGTGGTTAGAAATAACCATGTGTGGCAGAATGGGAGAACTGTTGTGTTTTGGGTTGGTTTTCCAAGTCAAATTGAATATGTGCTTTAAAATCCTATTTCACCCTGTTATGGAAACAAGACAATTGAACAGAACCTGATATGATTTGATGCATCCTCAATAATCCAGGTATGGACATCACAAAATCATTGAATCAGTTCATCTGGAGACAGGTTTTATTGTAAGAAACATTTCATCACTCCCGCGACCCGAGTACAGATAAGCAGCTGACAATGGATGGATGGATGGATTTCATCCCTCATCCAGGTGACACATCTTCAGTCTAAGCTTAGACACAGTTCTTTGTATGTAGAGCTGTAAGAAACGCCGGCCTCTGAGGAGGGTGAGATTTGGAGTTTGGGTGTGAGAAGTTCCTATGCAGTGCATCCTGGTACTTGTAAACATTACTAGCACGAGGCCAAAATAGTTGAGTCAGGTCCTCTGGACATACCTTTAAAACAAAAACATGAGTACGTTTCAACATTGTTGTTGAAAGTTCTTTGACCTTGTTGACTACCTGAAAAGATGTTTTTCTGTTACTGGTACAGCTCCTCAACTGGGAGAACTCAGATTTCTTGGTCAACATAGAACATGCTGAAGAATTTGTTGCTTTAATTGGCTAAATTTGTGCTCAACACTGATTGGACATCCACATAACTAGTTAAATGTTCCTTTACAACCCAAATACCCCCATCTCCCGCATCACCTGGTCTCCCTGAGAGTGAATTGATTCTGGCAATCAATTGGTAGCTCAGTGGTTGAGTGCTTGCTTCAGGTACTGATGAGCCAGAAGCCACGGGTTCTCAAACCCACCTCGGGGCATCCGGGAGGGCATCCAGCCTTAATCCCCCAAGCTCCATCTAAGTCCGTGTCCAGCCCTACAACGTGGGGACTAATAGGGACATTTAAAATGGCCCTCTCAGTCAGATGCTATAGCTGCTGTGTGTCTAAACAGTCTAAAAAGGCCCTTAGACTCGGCCAGCATTTCACCCTGAATTACTAACCCCCTATTCAATCTCAGCAATTGGCTAATGGCACACTGACTGACTCATCTGGCATTAAAGGGCATCATCATCAGTTTAGTGGGTTCATTGTAACAGCAGTCAGAGGAGAGGAATGTCCCTAGGTGGCCCAAGTGGCTCCACTCGGCAGTATATTCACTATGTTCTATCAGGAATTGAGAGACTTAACTTTCCAGAAAGACTTCCACCACAATATGAAGACAGTGTCCAAGTTCTTGCCATGCTCCTCTTGTCATAGCTGTGGTGTAAAATTATATTTTATGGATGTCCTCAGCACTGAGTTCAGCTTGTTCCATTTGAAAAAGAATAATGTGAGTGGGGTACAAATGCCATTCCTCCACTACGAAGGTCTTTCTTTAGAAAATCAGAGAAGGCTAGAGGAGTGGAAGTCTGTACTAGATGGAGATGAGCAGGTAGATGCTCCCTGAGTGGAGTGTGTGTGTGTGTGTGTGTGTGTGTGTGTGTGTGTGTGTGTGTGTGTGTGTGTGTGTGT
>OMLC01009917.1:2589-29821 GCA_900302585.1 Regalecus glesne | reverse complement strand
ATACACATGCACACACACATACACACACGCACACACACATATATATACACACACACACACACATATATATATATACATATATATATATATATATATATATATATATATATACACACACACATATATATATATATACACACACACACATATATATATACACACAGATACACACACACACACACACACACACACACACACACACACACACACACACACACACACACAGACACACACACACACACACACACACACGCATGTACGCGCGCACACACATAAAACACATAACATATCCAGTGCTGCTGCTAATATGTCCACATGACAATGTCCACAGGCATTGGCTGATTCATTCCACACTATCGTGAAAGCCCATACACACATCCTTTGCATATTGTATTTTAATTGATTGTTATAGCAGTTGATGAAACCATTTTATGACTATTTTTTGCGCTTAGTTACGACACCATTCTATCATTCGGTCAGGACTTGCCTATTTGCATATAGTTCTTTTTGATTTTCATGGTGAACCTGAAAAGGCATTGTATTTGAGCCTTGGTACAACTCAATAACAGCAGACCTAAATTAATGAAGCTCAGTGAAATAAAAGTACAGGTGCCACATACATATATGCAGTATCTAACTTGAGAATAAGGTACACTAATGTGCTCGATAATTTGACTGCACTGTCCAAACTGGATTAGTATCTGAAATGGCAAAAGCCACCTTGTATTGATGCACTTAATGTTTATACTACTGGACAAAGTGGAGATGACAAGGACATGAGCCCAGAAGAGAATTATGAAATGTGAGAGAGAAGGCGATCGTATGAGAAAAGCTGCTCTGGTATCCTTACTAACAACACAGCCCAGTTGGCTTTAACTCCCCCAATCTTCCCATTCTCTTTCTTAGAAATTAGCCTACAGACTAAATACAGAGTTATGTGAGGCTTCTTATTTCATTATGGGGCCTATGTAAATAAAAGAAATTCACCATCGATACAGGCAAAAATATCTGCTGAATCCCTAGAAATCTCCAACATGAATTATTGACAGTCTAATGGGACTCAGGGAATGGTGCTGGAGTGGAAGGAAGCCTGAGAGCAAGGCGCTAGGAGAAGTTTTAATATCATCTATTTGAGTCTGCGTATGATGTGTAATACTCCTCTCCACCACTGCCACACACACACACTTTGCCCATGAGCAGTTGGGTGAGCAGTTAGCCTTGGGACTTTAATAACACAATTAGAATATTAACAGATGTTTTTTTGTGTTTTGCATTGAATTGCACTTTAACATGGATAATTTTAGTAGCACAAAGGGGTTGATGGAGTTGAAATCATCCACTCGGAGAAAGCAAAATGAGATAGTGCACTACTTGAGGGAATTCATTCCAGTATTCATCCACAGAGACGCTAGAAAGAGGCCTGTGTAACATCTCATTTTATTTTCCTCAACGCAATGTGAGGCCCCACTTTTTACTTTTGTCTTTCAGCTCATATTCAGACACAAACTGCATACTCAATGATTATTTGCATTAAATTATTAATATGGCAATGGTAACTGTGCTGGGCTTTGGAGTTGGTGCAACCATCTCACATTCTTTCAAGATGAACATAGCAGGAAAGAACTTCAGAGCTGGTAGCCCTCATTTAAATCAAGTTAGAAAAGAAGACACTATTGATTTCATGCTCTCTCACACTCATTGGCTCGGCTTGCCCTCAAAAACATTTTTTTTCTTCCAAGGAGGGTCCTCATAGAGCTCAAAACAAAGAGGACATAATTTTTGAGGCTAATGCTCTCATTCACAACATGTGGCTTTGCACTAAAAAGGAGTGCACTGAAAACAGACGTTGCAAACTTCATGCGTACTTATTCAGCTTCTACCTATTTCACCATTCAATTTAGGATGTGCAGGCACAGCCCAGACATGTCAAAGAATTAAAGAGCAATCATATCTTACAATCAATCCCCCTTTCCTATTGCAAGCACTGTTCTCTGACTGGTGTTGCAATGTGCAAACAAACAAAAACCTACAGGTGAAATGAGCACCCAGTTGGGTGTTTGCTTTAAAATCTGTATTCTTGCTTTAGACCTTAACAATTCAGCACTTTTCAAAGCGTGCATTTCTCCGTCATCGCCTTGCTTCAAGGTATTGTGTGAGACGGAGTCAAATATGTTGAGTCTGACTCACTCAGCTCAGGATCAATAGAGAGGAAGAGACACAAACGCCAGAGTCTAATTGATGGTGTGCTTGTGACTGCTGCCCTTCAGAGAACAAGGGCTTATTATTTGCCCGTTGATGATTTGACATAGTTTGATCTGCACGTACCCAATTGCATGGCTCCTTCGTCAGGGTTTGTTTATGAACCGATTGATCAAAGGGTCCCCCTCGTGTCTCCTTGTTTGTTTCATGTAGCATACTAGGGACAGTATGGCTGTTATCACCATATAGTGTTTCTAGTAGTTTAAATTTCAAGTCCAGTTCTTCAGTGTTCCCCAATTTACACTGAGAAACATGAAGCTGTGACATGAAGCTCCCATTGAGAAAATTATTGATATATCTTCCGGAAAAAGGTTAATGATCAATAACAATTTTATCCAGCCACAAGAAATGATATACTAAAGGTAAAATATTGGCATATCTAACAAAACATGTTATTGATAACAGAGATAGCTGTGCTGAAAATTTTAGTGGCTTCTAACTATTCAAACTATGTAAAGATTGGGGTTATTATCATTGCATATGATCTAATGTTTAAAGTGTTGGGAGCTTGAGACTGGTTTGAGACTGGAGCCTCATACTTTGTCTCATAACCTATTAAATTGTTGTTGTTTTTATGAGAGCAGAAGCCAGACAATATTGCACTGATGTATCATAAAGCACTACTCCACTGCAGCTCTTGAGCATCTTTGATGGTAAGATTTCATGTGCAAGTTTAAAAGGATTTGTTTGGTTTCAAACAAGGATAGTTTAACACTGGAACTGTAAGGCACAGGAAGTCCTGTAGCTATAGAGATGGTGATAGCATGAACTAAACATGGCTTATGAAGATGATATAAGCACAGCAAAGATACAATTAAGGGTAGAAGGAAGAGTAAGGGATGTATTTTTCACAACAGTCCTGCAACTGTAATAAGGGATATTTCTGCAACCCAAAAAGGTTTTTTAAATCACCATTGTTATTCTTCATTGAGCAGGCACAGGTTACTGTCTATCTATCCATCAATCTACCCATCCTTCCAAACATGCACATAATGCATACACAAGGACATCAAGGTGGTCCTCAAAGCAGAAAGCAACTACAACTTAAAACATTAAATTTACACTTTGTTACCCATTTGCCATTTCAATTGTATGTAGACCATAGCCTATAGGCATCTGGAGAATGTTGATCTTGAAATCGGAGGGGTTAGATGATAAGCAATGATAAGTCGCTGAAGGCAAAGATGATTCAACACATTAACTAACTGGTTGATTCCCCTAGTGTGTGTGTGTGTGTGTGTGTGTGTGTTACTACCTTTGCGTCAGTTTCTGTGCATGTGTGTATGCCTACACAAAATTGTGTGGTGCAGCTGTGAGTTGGTATGTGTGTGTTCGCCCATGTCTATGTATTTGTATATATGTGTGCCTCTCTGTATGTACACATCAATGTGTGTGTGTGTGTGTGCATGTGTGTGTGTATCTGTGTGTGTTTTTACAAACTGGTCCAGGTCATTAGAGGTAGCTTGCTGTGCCCTGATTTGTGCATACACAGTATGTGAACACAGCAAGGGATCGATTAGTACCTTGTGTGGCATTTCACACAAGCCTCTGCTCTCTACTTCCCTTTTCTAAGGGCACTAGATGAAATCTGTAAACGATAGAGTGACAGCAGTAAGGGGAGACAGACAGAGAGAAAGAGAGAGGGTAGACCCCAGTGACCTTTACTATATAACCATTAGAAGTGCGATGTAACTAGTCCCTGTGAGTGAAAAAAAGGATATCTTAAGTTCTCTATCTGTATCTATCCACCAGTGTAGTAATGAAAGTCCGAGATTTACTTATTTCTTCAAACTGTATTCATCTGTCACTTTAATCAAGAAAACACAGAATTTACTACTTCTCTGATAATGCATTTTCCACCACATGTCCAGGGCAGAGATATAATGTCATCTCACCTTGCAGTAACCCACAGTAGCATCTAAACAAGGCCAATCATAGATCCTGTATAGTATACATAGTACAGAGGGGTACACTCACCTCAACTCAGTTTACACACCTGTCTTATTTGCAATATTGTTCACCAACCTCAATGATTGATAACATTTTTCATGATATGATTTCATAGTACACATCATGTAGAGTACTATGAAACTGATCAAACTTTTTGTCAGGTCAATTTTATTTGTATAGCCCATCATCACAAATTACAAACTTGCCTTGGTGAGTTTTCAAAAGACATTTAGAGGGCATACGATGTCAATGCTGAATTTATCTGAAGATAGTACAGATATCTGTTGATAGTGTTAATTTTTTGTAATCAGTAATCATTAACCAGAGGTCACAATTCGCCCATCTTTATTTAGTTTTACCACTTCTTCACTGTTAATGACATGACCTGTAACACCCTGAGGTGAAAATGCCAGGCCAAGAGGAAATCAAGGGTCCACTCACATGGTATACTTGTCTATTTACATATGTATCTCAGAAGTGAGAGGTCCTTGAGGTAGCAAGGTGCTCAGGAGTTTGCAAGATGCACCAAGGAGGGAAAGCTGAAATCAGCACCACATGTACAAAAAAGAAAATCTGGCAGAAACTACACAAGAAACAGAACATGTCTTTTAATGAAGCAACAGTGGTCCTCCATCATAATTTTCAAAGGAGCAGCCAAGATTAAAGTCAAAGGAGTCTCCCAATGGCTTCAAGTCTGCGCTGCTTTGAAAAATACCCCCAGTGTACAACATCCCCCCATTCTCACCCACCCCATCTTTCTCTCCTCACACCCTTCTCGCTTTCAGTTTCTCTTTCTTTTCTCCTTTTTTTCAAATAACTGCAGCTGCACTTTAGCCACCAAATCTTGCCCCTGATCCCATCATTAAAAAGGCTCAGGCAGAACAAGGGCTTTTTACTTGTGTGTGTGTGTGTGTGTGTGTGTGTGTGTGTGTGTGTGTGTGTGTGTGTGTGTGTGTGTGCGCGTGTGTGTCTGAGGGAGGGAGGGAGGATATAAACCATAGTTAGGGTAAACATAACATAAATTAATGTATGTGAAAGGGTAATGTAAGGACAGGAAACAGACCTGAGTGGGTGTAAAGAATGGAGACGGAGTTTCCATAGACTTTAGAGTTTCCCTCGTGTTATATAGTCTTTAGCTTTACTGAGTGGTCCATGTGGTCTTCTGTCTGTCGTTTATCTACCAGGCATAAAAAGTCCAAGTTTGCTGACCCAGGGGTGAGCAACTTGACCTACAGTAACCCCTCATACAGGACTTCAACACAAGAGGTCAAGATCGAGGCCTCACAAAAGCCTCCAATATACAACCAGCTTCGGTATAAGAAAGAGGTAACTGATGAATGGAGTTGAAGTGAATCCATGTCACTTTGTTTAGTATGATCGAACTCGTTATGTAGATGTATGGCTAGTAGCCACAGAGACAAACGCCTTTACAGTTTGTCTCTCTGACGCTTCAGATCAGTTGTTTTGGAATATGGTAAATGTGTGACACAAGCAGTCACCAACCCGAGGCATTTATCTCTTCATCTCTTCCTCCTGCCCCCTTTTCCTCACTGCAGCTCTCTCATCCTTACAACTCCCTCTCCCCCTTTATCTTTTGACCCACTTGTCCCATGGAGAGGTAGCTACACTGCACGCAGGATTACAACTGTTCTCTCACTTTTGTATGCTTCTATGCTCCCTTGTCTATTCAAGCCTCTTTCACTGTCCTGTTCTGTCTTTTACTGCATGCAATATAATCTTTAAGATGGAGTTCTCCCCCTTATTGGGGTGTTTTCTGAGGACTGTCACCAAAAGCATGTCGACTTTTGCGCTACTCACTGGGTGTTGTGGTGAAACTTGACAGTCTAACGTGGGAATCCATAGATACCAACATGGATGTATTTGGTTAGTTATCAACTGCAACTTCTCTTGCCTCTTGAGTAAGACCAGTTTTGTGGGTCAGTCACATTGATATTTGAGACGAGGTCTATTATCTTTCTCATTGATCGTGATTTCTATGAGGCGGGCCTCTCTAAAAAGTGGATGGTCCGACCACAGGTTTGGAGACTGAGGCAAAGGCCGAACATAATTGTGTTTCTAATGCCTATGTATCGCAACTGGCAGCAGAGGGAATTTTTTTTTCAACTCCAGCTCAGCAGTAGAGCGTACATGTCGGGAAATGACGAGCCAGATGTCTCGGGTTTGATCCCACAGTGGGGCATCACGAAGAGCATCTGGTCTGGGTCCAATCCATCCAAGTTCAAGTCCACTCTCACAACGTGGAGACTAACCGTGACTCGTCAAAACTGACTTTGAAACTCTGCCTTACCTTTCTGCACTGCAGCAATTTTTGATTTTACCCCCCACCTCCCCTCCCTCCACCCTAATCCAAAGTCTCTAAAACTGTGATTGAATGGTCCACTTTTTGGATGGTATGCTTTAAGAAATTGGTCAAGTGGAGACCCAATCTCAGACGAAGATCAGTGTGATGGACTTCCAAAACTGAACCTTGTATTCCTTTCTGAGACTAATAGGTTCCAAAAAAAATGTAAACGGACGTGTTCTTATATAGCACTTCTCTAATCTGATGACCACTCAAAGTGCTTTGCAATGAACGCATCGCGTTTCCCCGAGGTACGCGGTGGAACACGAATCTGCAGTGCCTGATTCCCAGGTGTGCGCTCTACCCGCTGAGCCACCGCGGCTCATAACTAATGTCAGCGGCCAGCACGGCATTCTCAATCAAAGCCAATCTGCCGCACTTAGTGTTTGTTTGTGTTTTGAGAGTGCGAGTGTTTGTCCTGGAGTGTTTTGCAGTTGCTCTCTGATGAATCCAGAACAACTAGGAATCTTGGGACTGGCTAACTGTGTTCTGTTCTCTAGGGGGGAGGAGATGGAAGCTACACCAAGGAGAAGATCCGCATTGTGGAGGGAGTGTGTCTTCTGTCCAATGAGGAGTTGTACTGGGATGACCTAAAGCAGATCAAACCATCTCGAGGGGGCTTGCACACCTGCATACGCACAGACACTGTGTCCCTGCAGGCCAGCAGCGCCTCCCTTGACGACGGGGAAACAGAGCAGCTCCTCCAGGAGGAGGCATCCGAGTGCTCCTCCATAGCTACACTCACTCCCTCCACAGTCACCCCACAGCGCCACGCTCAGCACAGTCTGCCTGACACCGGCTGGGCCTCTGCTCGCAAACCCTCCACAGAGAGCCAAGTGTGAGGGAGGTCACTTCCCCTGTCCCTTTTGTGCTTTATCTTATCTGTGTATACAGTACCAGAGTATACAATGAAAAAAAAATACATTCAGACATACAGACAAATACATATCTATTTATATTTGGTGCAATTTACACATGCAAACTTATATCAGTAGAAATACCTGAGTGTATGTACTCACACACAGTGTGGGTATCCTTTGTAACCTGAGCCGTGTAGAACACACATACTGGCCTCCAAACATTTTATCAGCGCATATGAACCTGGTTAGAATAGACTAAATAAAAGTAAACCAATCCCACAAACTCAAGCCTTGGTCTTTGAAACCAAGACTCCGTCCTACCCACACGTATACATACCTACACACGGACATACAAACAGTGCCCTCAGTGCTACTGCCTTTAGACAAATGATAAGACATTTAATAAGCATGCTGGAATAACAAAGTAAAAGACTAAGGAAACTGTTAAAAGAGATGGGCAAATCTGGACCCTTTTTAAAGGATGCAAACTCAAAGCGGGGGATGCTTCTTCGTGTCATAACCTTATTTTTCGTGAACTTTTTTGTTTGACAAAGCTAAAATGCGATACTCTTGGACTATGTAACAGAAATGGTCTTTCTAATGCCACTCATCATTTGCCATGTCATTATGAACTCTATTTATGAACACTGTTTAAAATCCAGAGTGGGATTGCTGACTCAAGAGAAAGGTGAATGTTGTGTAGAACTATGTATGTACATCAGGACCCAGGTATTCAAAAGTTGTATTTATGACAGTGCCAAAGGGTTGGGGCTTCAGAACGTCTCCATGCTTCTATTTCATCTACAGTACAGTGGAAATGTATTCCAATGGGTAGCTTTGTTACATTAACTGACTGGAGAACCTTTCACTCAACTGTAGGAAGAACTTGATGATGGTGCCATGTGTTTCAGACATCTTGGTTTTATGGCCAACGAGAACAGCAAGGACTTAGTCGGTACCCTCAATCAGCTGCGGGAGTCTGTTCATCCTAAATGGAAGAAAAAAAGAGAAACATCAAAAAGTAATTTTCTTTTAAAGCTGTAATTCAACCATTGCTGATCCTCTAGGGTTACAGGGGAAGCCACAATGAAGTATAGCCTAAGTGCCAAACATTTCTTTATTTTTATCGTTCAGTTCTATTTATATGTCACAGAGGTTATAAAATGCATGCTGCATTGTTTTAGACGTTCTGAGGAAAGTAGATCAACTCTTAATCTGCAATGCAATGTGTGCACGGTGTCTACAACAATACAGTGTAGCGATACCCTCTGTAATATGAAACGCATCACGAGTCACATCATACTGTGCATATCTGAACCCGTTCAGCAATGAGGGTTATAGGTTAGAAATATATCAGTGACAGTTTAATGAAACATGAATACAATGCAAATAAAGATATTATGCATTGCTTTCACATTGAAGAGGTACCATTTTGTCTATCATGAAAACATGGTACAGGGATAAATATATTACTATACTGATTTTCATCAGACTTTTCAAAACCATGTATTCTGAAGTATCTTGTACAAGTTCAGCAACTTGCTGATTCGCTGCTAGACAAAGCACTGAGGCCAATGAAAGAGGGTCTTGGCAGCTAAGGAATAAAAAAAAAAAACAAGCTCTAGGCTGTAAGGTCTAGAGAGTATCAGAATGATCCGGTCATTAGCCAGCTCATAGTCCCTCCCACTCTGCTAGGGTTGCTAAACTGTACAGATTTGACCATGCAGGCTAAAGCAAACAATTGTGTTGAAGATATTGTGTTGATTCTGTTGTATAGTCTTTTTGTACAAAGGGATTTCATGGTTTGTTTTGACTTGTATTAATTTTACTCACTGGAGAAGAACTTTTTTTTTTGCTGGATTATTTTAACCACTGTGTTTCCAAGCCTTGTAAATGATAGGGAAACTGCCAGTTATTTAATAGTGCTCTTTTATGTTATGGAATATTGGTCACGTATAGCTGTTGTAAAGTTAACAAAAAGAGGTATTTATAATTTCTTTGTTTGGTTGTCCTTATTGTGTAAATATGAAAAGACTTTATATGTATTTTCATTGCGGTACTAACAGGCTGTGTTGTGTGATATAGTGAATCATCCCTTTGCTATCTTTTAATATAAAAACTGCATTTGCATTTCAAAGAGAACAATGGCTTAACTCATCCATGCTGAGTTGTTCTCAAGTTGTAGATAACTTTTCTTCTCAGAACAAATATTTTATAGAAATGCTGAGAATGCATGTGTATTTCTCTTTGCACACAAGAGCAAAGATGTTGCACGTTTTTGTAGAAAATTTCAGCAGGGGAAATCTCATCATGCCTCCTGCTGCTGCTGTAAAAAAAATATCTGCAGTTTTGAGTTGGACAACAAATTTTCAGTAAAGATGTTTTAGCCATGAAAATCATCAATAGTACTTGCAATATTTATTTATTCATATTAGTAAGGCTCAGTTGTATACAATTTTCAGTGTGACCCATTTTAAGGTAAGTGTTCCACTCACAACAAGCTATGATGAGGCCTCGTGGCAGGCCGAGGACCAGTTGGAGGGATTATATCTCCACACTGGACTGGGAATTAATCAGGATGCCCCAGTAAGAGCTGGTTGATGTGGCCAGGAAAAGGGAAGAATCTGGGTCACCTGCTGGAACTGGTACATCCACAACCAATAACAGATACGTGGGTGATGATGGGTGGATTCTAGCATTTGGATAGCCCGTCTTGTTTTTTCAATATCTGGGGGGGGGTGTCACAACGTCATTGTTCTCACAGGGCTGGTTACACTCTGCTGTGGGTTCGAACCACAAGGTTTGACAACTCCAGGATGCGCACGTTTTTCCACCGATCTGCCGCGGCCCCATACAATACAATATGATGGGTTATTATAGAGGATAAATGTCGTTGTAGGAATACAATAACCAAATAGCTCCCTGTTTTTCCCTGGTCATAGAGAGTTGAAAATGTTCAAACTGCTGGCAAAGGGTAAAACTACGCTCGTCACTGTCACATCTACTCCCCCACCAGCTATCCACTCACGGTAGAGGGGTGTCGATACAAATTCCGCATAGACCACCGTCATATCCTACATGTACAAGTAGGGAACAACGACAACAACGGAGAAATTAATACTGTTTTCTGAGTACGCATGTCACTAACAGATGGCGTTCCCGGACTACCACGGTAAAAAAGTAAGGTCAGAGCAATCACTCTCTCACTCCCATATTCTTACATTACAGGTTTTTTTTATATAGTAACCAGCTGCAAGATTGAGAACAAATAATATAACCGTAACTTCCGCGGATATTGCGTATCATAGCAACCAAAGCGTCTCAGCTGAAAAAGACGCTGTTTCTCTACAGCGTCCCCAGGTGGGCTTTTTCAGAAGAGCACTTGGTTTCTTTTCAGACGGGGGTGGGGGGCTTTCTAGGAGAAATCGAGATTAGATATGATATTCTTTTGTTTTGTAAATACATAACAACATCGGTACATCAGGGTATGTCCGCATTCAAATGTTATGTTTTCAAATTATTCCAGGTGAACCATATCAGATGTTTATAATCTCAACCATTTCACAGACAGACAACAAACATCTACTTCAGTGCACATGACCGTACCAACAAAAGAAAGGAAAGGATTCCCTTATCAGTCCCGCGAGGGGATATTTGGATTTCTCTGCATTTTTGACCCATCCTATTGTATAGGAGCAGTGAGCTGCCAACATATGGCGCTCGGGGAGCAGTTAGAGGTTAAGTGTCTTGCTCAAGGATATCTCGATGCTGTATGCAGGACCGGGGATCGAACCTACAACCTTCCGATTGCCAGACGACCGCTCTACCCACTGAGCTATGCCGCCCCCTACAAGAACAAGACAAGTGTATGTAATGTCGGATCGAATATATCATTATAAGCAAATAATCCCTATATTATAATCAACACCTCAACTTCACCTCAGCTGCATTAAGTGCTCAACATGTACTATCAAGACACATGACATTTCAAACTGCAATATTATAATCTCAAAATTTAACCTTTTAATCTTACTAATAGGTCAGCTATCTAGCAGCCTACTTGGGAAATATTTGATATCTGATGAAGGAAATTATTTTTTTCTGATTTCGCAAGCACATTGAAGTCAGGTGTAGACGTTGACAGGGCAATATGCCTACAATGGTGCAGATGCTGCGAAGTGAGGGATGCATGATTATTAGTTTTAATGACATTTTTGTGAGAGTTTGATGATTTGCTTGTGTAAGTTGAGCCAAATGTTGTGAGGATAAAAGGTGTAAGACCCCTTGAATGAAGGGATTTTGCATGGCTGAATTCATGGGTCCAGAGGTTTTCAAAACCAGCCAGCACTAATGACTGACACAGGTCATCTAATGTCTAATGTCAATTAGTTTGAGCTCTACGGATGCCTCATCAAGCGACGTTATCATCTCCTTTGATTTTCATTGTGGATGAGCAAACTATTATATTGAGCTGACATGTCTAATAACTGGTGAAAAAGGTGATGCTGTAAACTGGAGGTACAACAATTAAAGTTGATATCTGCCACGATCAAGTCCATCATCTTAATTAACCACATAATTTTGCACACAAGAGGCTTTGGTGGATAAGGCAATGTACTGATCTCAGCTTAGGAGCCACAACTGCCAACGTAGCAGACAGCCCCCGTGTCCTCAAGGGTAGACCATTGGCATGTTAATGCATTGCAAATCCATCTTGTTCTACTCAAAGGACGACATAATTGCATTAAATATTAGCTGGCCAGTCATGTGTCCCTCCAGAAAAAGTATTCCATCTGGTTCCTCCCAGACAGATTCTCCATCAAAGAGTCTAGTGTAGAGGCACAGCTGCGCTACATCACTTATGATCCATTGATTCATCCACGCCAAGTGACATCTCCTCTATCCTCCACAATTCGTCTGACAAGAGTCTTGAAAATGTCTGAAGCAAGGGGCTCCACTCTCCCGGTGGTTGAAGTGTCTAATATTGGAATTTTCTTGTCCAAAATAATCAAGCTAGTTCAGGTGTTTTCATCTCTCCTCCTCGATTGATGTAATCATACACTCCTTGACAGTCTCTGCATCTGTAAACAGCTTTATACCAAATATTCACGCTACTCATAGCAGAGCGGATGTAGCTCTCTTGCCTTGTACAAGCCTGAAACAATGTCTCACGTCTTTGCTTGTAAGCCCCAAAATCTCCACTGGTGAGCATCAGAGCCCAGAGGGAAAGTGATGTCAAAGTTAGCACGAGTTATCTTAAAATGGCTTCTCACATTATTATTGTTTTGTTTTTTTACATTTTATTTTAGATTCCCTTATTAGTCCCACAAGGGGAAATCCGGAATTTTCTTCATTTCACCCATCCTATTGCAGGGATGGCCAAAGTGATCCAGTAAGAGTCGCTGTGGGTGCAGGTCTTTGTTCCAACCAAACACTTCCACACAGAATGTGCAGCTATGGCCAACTCGCATATGAGCCCAGCCTATTGTTGTGTGGTATCAATGTACTGTTTATAAGGGGGGGGGTGCAGTCAGCTCAGACTGAAGATGTCCCCTGTTTGAGAGACAAAACAGTTCTGAATAAACTTCTGGTCAAGTTGAGCCGATTCACCTTTTTTGATACAGAGTAAAGTTAGTCTCCCGTGTTATTCAGACATGCTACTCGTGTTCCAGCTATTCAGATCGTGGTATTCAATCAATATCAGAAGCGGAGTGTCATGTTCAATAGGAACTTTGCTTTTGTTTGTGGTAGTTTCTTTCCTCTAGTAGTCGTCTGGGAGTAATTCGTTGTTTGCATTGTCTAGTTCCAGCTGTTGCTCTCATTGGTTGGTTTGGTCATGTGACATTTCCGGGATATAGTTCGGATATTCTGACCAGGAAAAACACCTTAGTTGCGCATTACATGTGGCCGACTAGCAGCGCTAGCTAGCTTTTGTCTTTTCCATCCTCTGTGGTGCCTTGGAAAGCGTGTGAGCACCCATACCCTTGTATTACATAAGGGATATAAACATCATGTAAACTGGTTTGGATTTTTTTTCCTGGAGTTAGCATATATTTTATTCGTGGCTTCCATGACATTAGCACTTTAGGAAGACATCGTAATTCAAATACTTTCCAAACTTTCAGTCTTGTGTGATTGTTTTTGGTTTCAATATGTTACTATTCGAAATATGTAAGTTCTCTCTTTTTCCTGACTTGCCCGAGGGGGTAATGTCACCTGATAGCCCCCTTTCTGCAAAACTGTGACGATACCATCTATTGGCCAGACAAACTGAGTCCTTATCCTGCACCATCACTAAGAGCCTGTGCCTTGAATAACAACCATTCAAAGTTTATACACACGTAGCAGGTATTTATGTCTTTTGGCAAAACTTGTGCAAGCTTATAACTTTTACCCCGCAGCCAAGGTTATGGTAAAATGACTTATTTCTATATAGCACGGTCTTAGAAAGGAGCCAGTTGAGGTGGTTCGGGCATCTAGTAAGGATGCCACCTGATCGCCTCCCAAAAAAGGTTTCAGGCACGCCCAGCTGGGAGGAGGCCACGGGGTAGACCAAGGACCAGATGGAGGGATTATATCTCCACACTGGCCTGGGAACGCTTTGAGATCCCCCAATCAGAGCCAGTGGATGTTGCAAGGGAAAGGAAAGTTCCCGGCTGAAATCTGCTACCTCCGCGACCCGACACCGGATAAGCCGTTGACGATGGATGGATGGATGGATGGACGGTCCTAGTCTGGTGATCACTCAAAGCACTTTACATCATATGCTGCACATTTATCGACCATGGGGGATTCAGGCTAAATGTCTTTTTTTCCTGCAGTGGGATCGAACCCATAACCCCTGACTTGGGGTGCACGCTTTACCGCACCAATTTTATCTGTATACTTTTCTAACGAGTCTCTTTTCAGTATGTAAGTCACAGACGTAAATAAACAGTGTACAAGTATCCATCCATCCATCGACAACCACTTATTCGAAGTCGCTGGGGAACTTGAGGGTCTAAAGCGTGTGTGCGTGCATCAGGGACGTGGTGTCAGGGGAGGCAGTCATCATGAAAAGTAAAACTGAATAATTACAAAATAAAATAAATGTTTATATTTCCATAATTATCTGTGATATAAATATAAGTTATGTATAATTCCGATTGTTTTTAGAATCAAAATCGCTGAATGTGTGTATTTCCTGTTCAAATCGAGGAGACATGCGAGGTGAGGCAGCGAGGCTCAACTCAAATTCCCCAATCCCTCACTAACTGGGTGGAGGGCGTGCCATTTGGTTTCTCACTGTATGTAGCCAATGTAACATTTTATAGACAGATTTATTTACTTTCCATAGAATAGGTTATGTATCACAAAAAGAGGTGAATTGGTTCAAATGGATCCAGTGGAACCGATTCACCTCTTGATTACCTTATATGGATAATTGCGAAAGAATCGCGACAATAGGTAATGTATTTTTCGTATGAGTATCGTGCTGCTAGAATATCTACTTTGACCACTAGATGTCAGTGGCGGTAAATGTGGCTTTTTCCATTCAATGGACCACTTAATAGTCTAAGTCTCTAAGTTTTCTTATTGTAATGGATGCAATGTTAATTTAATTTATGTCAAATAATTTCTCAGTTGTATTATATTCAATATTATTTTCTTTTATTAACTAAACGTTAATTGTCATCTTTGCTTTACAATATTCATCAATAGCTCTTTATTATTTTCAATTTTTTATTATCCATTTCATTTCCCGAAATTACTATTCAATATCTCTCTATTTACTTCAAACATTCAGTGTCATTTCTGTTTTACAATGTTCAACATTTCTTTCTTTTAGTAATTGTCTTTCTTACTATTAATGTCATTTCTCATACTTTTTATATTCAATATTTCTTCATACTATTTAAATATTCTGCTATTCAGTTTTACAATATTTAATATTCTTTCTTTTGATAATGTTCTTTATTATTGTTCAATTGTGTGTGTGTGTGTGTGTGTGTGTGTGTGTATGTGTCTGTGCGCGCGCCTTACTAGTGGGAGGGGTGGGCTTGGTGGCTCTGACAGTCAATCCTCGGTTTTAGGTTTGCGAGTGCCACACGCATGTCATTGTCCACTTGCAAACGTGCCCTGTGCTTTGTTTTCAGTACTTTCAATGTTGAGAATCCTGTCTCATAAAGTTATATGGAGGCAATTGGAAGAAGCGATATTACAGCCAGGGTAGGACAATCCATTTATACGTTACAGCTAGTACTCATGGAGTGAAATGGCATCAAATTTAATTTTCAATTCCCCTGAATTTGACATATCAGTGAGTTCCTCTTGGGACTTCATATTCAGACTGGCACCTCCTCCATGTGCAAAGGGGTCTCTGTTCCAGTCTTGGTGGGAATTGTCAAGGTCAATGAAATAGTCTTCGAAAAATCCCTGCATGTACTCCAAGGTGGGACTGAATAAGGGGTGAGATGGTCCCTGAATCAACACTGGATGACAGCAGCTCTTGGTGAAGCTGTGGGAACATCTCTGTTGCTCCCACCTGGAGTTTGTTTGACCATAATGTGATTTTCTTGGAAAAAGTTTGCACTTTGTTCTGGACATGTAATATGTATGTATCCCGTCTGCACGCTCTGATGCAGTTTATTTAGATGTTGGAAAATGTCTGACAAATAAGTGAGTTTCTGAATCCATGATGCATCTGAAACGCAGTCTGGCAGTAGCTGATGGTTTTCAGACGAGAGTAACTCAGCAATTTCCCTTCGCAGCTGAAATACGCGATTGAGAACGGCCTCCTGTGAAAGCCAGTGTACACTGGAGTGGAGCAGCAAACCCTCAAATCTAACGCCCTTCTCGTAGCACAAAAGAGCAAACCGTTTTTAAGGGGGCGCACTTTATGAAATTGACGATGTGTATAACATCCTGTAATAACTGATGAAGTTTATAATTGATATTTTTTTGCTACGAGCTTCTTGCGGTCAAGCAAGGAGTGCATGGTATGGCATTGAGGCATAGCATTGGCCTTCTGCTTGATAAATCCTGTCACTCCACTCTTTTAGCCTTTCATGTAGGCTGCCCCGTCAGAACTCCACCCAACACAACATTACCAGTCAAGCCCATTTGATTCAATATACTCATCTAAAACTTGGAAAATGTCTTTTCCGGTGGTCCTGCCTTCAAGTGCTTTGCAGAATGATATTTCCTCAACAAAACTTTCCTGGGAAATTAATCGGCTTTGCACAAACAGTTGTGCAGCATTAGACATGTCCGTCCCCTCGTCCAGCTGAAGTGTAGAGTAAAATTAATTCTTCTCCAGTTGTTTCTTAGCACGGGCAACATTATGTTTGATGGTGGGCAGGTGCCATGCGGCAGGGAATTGGGTCCTCAGGGGCCTGGGTATGCTCTGAGGCAGTTGCACCAGGGGGCCGGCCACAGTGTGGGGGCCGAGCCACTTCACTGGAGCTGCCCAAATCTATGTGGGCCAGCTTTAGGTGGTCCTCTGAGATGTGATCCATCCTACTTCCTATATCCATTACAAACGTCTCATCACTGGTCTCAACCACTCAATCAATCATAAAGTTCCTGAAGGGGGCCCCAAGGGGGGTCATGGTAGATCAACACATACTCTGCCATTACATCGGGCAGACCATGGTGCAAGTGTCTTGATGCATGCTCAATAATCCAGGTATGGAAATCACAAAAAAGAGGTAAATCAGTTTAACTTCTGATCGATCAAACTGATTCATCTCTTTTTTGTGACCATGGTGCAAGGTTTGTATCGGCAGGGCCCTCCTGGCATCGTGAAGTAGAGAACACCTTTGTTCGGTTCCAGACCAGTGGGCTGTAGCATGGGGAATAAAATCTCCGGGACCCTGAGGAAGCATGGGGGTCCTCCTTAGGTGCAGTTCTGAGGCCCAACAATTGCCAATAAAGTCGGTCAACCCAGTTGTTGCCTCGGAGATCAGCCTCAAGGGAGGCCTTCATGGAATCGGTGAAAGCATTCACACAGGCCGTGTTGGCCTGCGGGTGGTAAGGTGCAGTGGAGTGGAGGGAGACGGTTAAATGCTGGGTAATGCGTGTGTTCGTGTGTGTCAGTTGTGCTTGCCTTTATCGACAGCTCATGTTAGTTGATATAACCCGTTTCGTCACAATCTCTCGCCCCCAAGTAGGATCACATGGTGTTGGGTAGAAATCCACAGCGGTTGGATTGACTCAAATCTCATTTTTATTTTACGTATCGTCAGTGTCGCACTTCCGTTTGTGTCAAAGACGGATAGAACCCTTCGCTTATTGGTGGTTAAAGCGGAAAAGTGTTTGAACAGTCCAATGAATTGACACCATCGGGCCAGGCATGTGAACCAATCAGCGATGAGATTGTCCAAGCCATTCGTTTAAAATGAAAACTTGAGGGTGAATTGGCTGAATGTTTATCGAGCGCTAAAGTTCCAGACGAAGGGAAAAACAACAACACAAGAATTGCCTATCATTTACTGGTAAGCATATGAATATCTTCCTTTTTGTTAAGGTGATGTTAAGTTTTGCTGTGTTTTAAGTTAGCATTCAGCTCATTTCGGGCATTTTCTGATCCGATCGTTGCAAACGGTAACAAGACGAGACGAACGTTAGCTATTTTAGCACGCTCTGGTGTTCTACTTGAAATGAATGCTATTTCCAGTTTTTTTTTAAAACATCCAGTGTTTGACATTATGTCTACTATCTTGCATCGTCTTATTATATCTCTTAGCTACATAACTGTTAAACGACAATATCAGGCAGTCGTTAAGTTGGGGTTAGTTTAACTGGTTAACATTCATGATAGAAATGTTGCTGCACATCGTGATCCCGTTACACATAAACGTTTGGTCATTTAATCGGAACACAGCGTTGTGTCTAGACTAATTGATCTATGATTATTGTGCATCCATAAAAATGGTTCCCTTTTTCAGTAGCCATTGCATTGTCCATTTCATAAAACTGTCTCTTGCCATGTTGTTATGACAGGAAATCTACGTAGATAATCATGGGGGATGACTACGAGTGGATGAAATTACCAGTCGACCAGAAATGTGAACACAAGGTAAACAGCAACTTCCAAATGCCAGTATAAATATCAGATGTTAGACTGACGTCTTAACTCCATATCAGATCCCTTGGATTTATTTTGAGTGGATGCTAGACTACTGAAGAGCTATATAATAACCGGTCAATTTACCATTTGGATTTTTCATTTTATTTAACGCCCTCCAATTTCATTCAAAATAGAGGACACTTACCTTGCTGTTATTCTTCACTAGATTTGGAAGGCCAGATTAGGTGGTTATGAGGAGGCCCTCAAGCTTTTTCAGAAAATCGATGATGAAAAGAGTCCAGAATGGGGAAAATTCATTGGTCTTGTAAAGAAGTTTGTCACAGAATCCAATGCAGTTGCCCAGCTGAAGGGACTGGAGGCTGCACAGGCTTTTGTGAAAAGTGCACATGTAGCCAACAGGTAGGGCATGCAACACTTCGCCCCAACAGATTGGATCAGTTCTGATGTAATTGTAGTACTTACTGTATGCTCCTTCATACTTACTGTATGAAAAGTTTTCTCTTATTTTTTCATTGAATATAAATAGTCAAGATCAGTTCCCACATTATCGGGATGCCTTCATGAATGCAGCCTATTTTTCACTGATCTTGCAGGTTTTGAGAGATTAGCTATATGTGAATTTGATAATTAGTATTTATTATTCTCTATGAATTAGAGGCCACCATCGTGAACCAGTTTCCAAAGATTATAACCAATGGAATTACAGTCTGTCTTGCAATATATCATTAGTGTGTTTGCACTTGATCAGATTGCTGTCTTGTTACTCACAATACATTTTGATTCCAGTTATAAATACATGTGTTTGTAAATGTAATTCATGGTATATTCTTACTTGATGGATTTCCATCTTAATGTCAATAATATGCATCGCTAGCTCCTCTAAATATTGGTAGACAAATATGTGGGAAGACGTGCACATGCTTAGCAGTTGCATGCAGGTAAAATGAATAATTATTCTTCACAATCTAAAATTTAAACTTCATCCCCATACCTGACGAGCATATTTGATCCTGTCCAATCTACAGAACAGCAGGAGAAGTGGTGAATGGTGTAGTGTGTAAAGTATTTAATCAACCCAAAGCTCGAGCCAAGGAGCTAGGGCTTGATATTTGCCTCATGTACATCGAGATAGAAAAGTCAGATGTTGTACTGGAAGAACTTATCAAAGGCCTGGACAACAAGAACCCCAAGATAATCCATGCCTGTGTGGAAACCTTACGAAGAGCACTCAGGTGAGAGTTAGCAAATTGAACACAATTTTCTTCCCATGGCTCTTCCCAAAAGTAATGGTTACAAACCTGACTCAGAAATGCAAAATATACTTGCCTGAGGCCCCCATGGTTGATTCATCTGTTCATGCTGAATTTTGTGTAAAATTCAGATTTGGCCACAGGAATAAAGGTCCTCAATATTAACTTCTGTGAATCTTCTTCTCCAGTGAATTTGGATCGAAGATTGTGACTATGAAACCCATAGTAAAAGTGTTGCCAAAGCTGTTTGAGTCCAGAGAGAAGATTGTGAGAGATGAAGCCAAATTGTTGGCCATAGAAGTGTACAGGTGGATCCGAGATGCACTGAGGCCTTCACTCCAAAATATCAACGCTTTACAGGTAAGCGTAACCTCTTCTTAACCAGTTGTGAAATTGTTTGAATCAAGCTTTGGCTAGAAATCAAGCTTAGTTTCAGAATTGGCAGTCATTAAACATTTGTACCCGTTTTAAATTAGGTTGGGGCAATGTGGACAAAATATTTTATCATAGTATATGTAATCTTCTATCATCGGAATTGTATCTATCACATTCTATTTGCCAGTCTCTTGTTTGGTTTCCCTGATGTACAAGTCACAGCAATCCTTCCAGCACTTAACAGCATACATTATATTGCTCTGTTTGTGCAGGGGGGCCCAGTCTTTGGGGGTCGGACCAATTTTTGGCAGTGTGTTTTGGGGTTTGAAAGCAACCAAGATGCAGTGTTTGGCAGTTGATTAGGGGACCAACAGGTCAAGTGATATAAAATGATTTCTGCCAGGTGATGTGTATGTTACAAGATTCCCTTTAATAACACTGTAGCTACGAACATCAGAAAGTTGATTTTTGAACTTGGATAAAAGCTTCACCCCTTAACACCCATTAAGGAAAATACTAAACAGAAATACCATAAAGGTTAGCCGCAGCTAAATCAGTTAATATCATCCCATAATACATGCATCATGATCAAATGAACTTAATGGAACCAGGCATTCCATAGCTACAATTGCTGTGGGAAACCATTGTTGCAGTAGCGTCATGCAGAGGACCAATTTCGTTGTAAGAACATTTGGGGCCACTAAGTACATCTGCTACTGTAATTTAATGTAGGGGGCAGCGTAGCCCAGAAGGTAAAGAGGTCGTCTGGTGATCAGTTGCAGGTTTGATCCCTGATCCAGCAGAAAGCATGTTGAGATGTCCTTGAGAAAGACACTCAACCCTTGCTTCCTGGGCACCAGATGGTGGGTCCTCACTGTTCCTATAAAATAGGATGGGTTAAAAGCTGGTCAATTGCAAATTTCTCCTTGTGGGACTGAAAAGGGAATCTAGTAGTATTTTTATTGAATGGAACAATAATTTATCTTCAGTTGAAGGAACTGGAGGATGAATGGAGTCAGTTGCCACCAGGAGCTGCCAAACAGAGCCGCTTCCTTCGATCCCAGCAGGACTTAAGGGCCAAATATGAGCAGCAGCAAGAACAGGTGGAATCTGGGGCTGATCAAGTAGATGGTACGCAGCTCTTTTGTTTTTTTTCTTTTGAAAAGCTTGGTGAGTTGGATGCCCTTTGAGCGAAGTCTTTCTCATTGTCTTGTTTCTTGCTTGTTCCACTGCTTGTTCCCTGATTCTTAACATATTTGCTAACTCAACTTTTTTGATATTTCAAGGAATGTTGATTGTCAGATTTCCAGATAATCGTATTTTTTCTACTGTAAATGTTTTATTTTATGCCCTTTGATCATTACTTTGAACATTCTACCAATTCCTTGCGTCAACTTTTTTGTCCAAAAACCCCCGACTGACAAGAAAACGTTATTTCCATCTAATATGATAAATATTTGGCAAACATTCATTTGCTCTCTCGTAGAGGAAATTGAGGATGCAGCTCAACGGGTGGACCCCTATGAACTCCTTGAGCCCGTGGAGATCCTCTCAAAACTGCCTAAAGACTTCTATGAAAAAATTGTAAGCTATGTACAATTTGTTTAGAGAAGCTTTCCTACGAAGCCTCATGGCAATAGAAAATTAAGCTTTTGTGTCTCTCTGCAGGAAGCAAAGAAATGGCAGGAGAGAAAAGAAGCACTAGATGCATTAGAGGCACTTGTTAAGAATCCAAAACTAGAATCAGGAGACTATGGGGATTTAGTGCGAGCCCTAAAAAAGGTACTGCAGTCTTTATTGCTGTTATTTTAATTTCCAATATCTATTGTATCTACCATTTGCTGAATATGTCTCTTTTTCGCTTCATAATGTCTTGGCATGATTCATTCTAGGTCATTGGTAAAGATACCAACGTCAATTTGGTATCTTTAGCAGCAAAATGCTTAGCAGGATTGGCGTCAGGTCTGAGAAAGAAGTTTGGATTATATGCTGGCCATGTAAGTTTCCACATAAATCAACAAAGGCCACTTCACAAGACCTTGTGATAGATATGTAGTAGATAAAATTTCATCCCTTTCCCAGGTGGTGGCAACTATTTTGGAGAAGTTTAAGGAGAAGAAGACTCAGGTGGTTCAGGCTTTGCAGGAGGCCATTGATGCAGTGTTTCTGACAGTAAGTGTTAAATCAGCTGAGCGCCCTCAGGTCATTTTTCCCTCACAGTATCAATACTGTACTATGACAAATTTTGTGTATCTGATGAAAATGGTGTCTAATTGGTTGGTGGAGTATTACTCTGGATTTTTATCAACAACCTTGTGCTTTAAGTTTGTGAAACATCTATATTTACCTCCTCAGCAGTCATTTTGATTTGCTGACATAAAGGAAATTTGTTTTGGCGTTTAATTAATATGCTTCTAGGGTTGAGTTTCTTCAGAACATGTTTCTTAGTTAATTTTTCGAGGCCACTTGCTCAATGTCTAATTATTTTCCTAATCAAAGAAAATGAAAGGCTAATTAGAAGGGCACTTGATTTCAGCTCAGCGAATTTATGTGTTGTAATAGAAACGGTTTTGTTCCAGGGAGCACACCAGCCAATGTCATTTAATTTCTTATTAGTGCTCTTGGTTTCAAGTTTGGAGTTCACAATTTGTAACCATTGCACACAGTGCAGCCAGTGTAGTGAAATACTTACTGAAATGGCAATATAATTAAATATTTGTTCTTGACTATGAACGTAAAAAATGTCAAAACATTGGGCAAAATTTAAAGGATGTCACAAATAAGGTGTATCAGTTCATTTGGAGATACTTTATTGAGAGACCATTCATTACTCATACAGGGGACCTCTTCAGTAAAATATTGTGTTCAGATAAACCGACTCACCTTTTTTATGATTTCCTTACCTGGATTATTTAGTATGCATAAACTTGGACACAGACTTAGATGGAGTATGAGGGATTGAGTCTGGATGCCCTTCCTAGTGTCCCATGGTGGTTTCAAAGCCGAAACATTCGGCTCATTACTTCCAGAAGAATGCACTCTACAATGGGGGTAAAATTTTCACTGATTAAAAAAAAAATAATAATATGTATTTATTTATTGTCTTCAGACCACTCTGCAGAACCTTAGTGAGGATGTTCTTGCTGTGATGGACAACAAAAACCCCTCGATAAAGCAACAGGCTTCCTTATTCTTGGCACGGAGTATTCGCCTCTCCCGTCCTGCTACCCTGCCAAAGACCCTGATCAAGCCCATCTGCACTGCCATGCTGAAGGTTCCCTCCTGTGATTTCTATGGCTAAATTGTTCCTGATGTGAATGGGAACTTATACAGTATACCATAATCAGTTGCTCCAGTTTAGTTACCTTGGTTGTAATCCATTAAATCTCTCCGTTTCAGACATACTGCATGAGGTTAATGATGCTTCTTATTAATGTTTTGCTCATGTTGTTTCTCTCTGTCCCTGTGATAGCAACTAAATGATTCTGCTCCTGAGGTCCGTGACGCTGCTGTTGAGGCAATGGCAACCATTATGAAGGTTGTTGGGGAGCGGGCTGTTGACCCCTTCCTGATTGACCTAGAGAAAGCAAAGCTGGACAAGGTGAGCTTTTACTTTTTATTTGCAAGTAATTAAAAGCACGTAATACAATCCAAGATTAAGGGGAACTTGATGGATGTTGGACCTTCACACTCAAGCATCAAATCCATACTTTTCATGGTCATATTTATGGTATTAAATAGCATGTTTCTAGTTTTGTGACTCAGCAAATTGAGTGGTCGTCGTGAATTTTAACTTGCATTACTCAAATTCAACAACTCATTGAAGGTGAAAGTGCTATCAAATCAATTTTATGTCTTTACATTGTTTATTCAAATAGGGAAAGCTTTCCTCATTTTCTTATCCGCATTTTCAAACCTTCTTCAACTGCTTTAGTCTTTGGTTTAATTTGGCCTGACTTCTTTCTCAGATACAAGAGAGTGCTGACAAGATAGAGGTGGAAGGAGTGAAGAGAGGAGGAGTAGATAAAGTGAAGACTGCCCCAAGTGCAAAGCCAGGACCTAAGCCCCTAGAAAAACCTTCAGGGCCTCCCCAAAAGACCCCTTTGGCTAAGGTGAGCTTTGAATTTGTTTTAATTTAGAGGAAATTTTGATGAAGTACTTTCCTCGCATGTTAAAGGGAAAATGTATTTATTTCCAAGCTCATCTTCATCTTTGTCAAGGACTGCATATAAACAATAACTATATTATTTTTTTCTGATTATATCAACATTCCTGAAGTGGCTATAGTTTTGTTGTGGATTTATTTATTTTTGCTACCAAGTGACATAGTGGTATCAGTTTATGGCAGTAAAAATAAAATCTAGCATGATTTCGAAAACTCTAATCTAGCAGTTTCAAAGTGGGGGCTGTCAGGAGGCATTAGGGGCTTCGGGAGAGAAAAATGAAAAATGTAGTATAAAAAACTGATAAAAATAAATTTCAATTGAAATTTGATTCATGAGATTATTGTACTGGTTTGAAATAAAATATCAATTGTCATAAATCCTTCCATAACTAAATGAGGTCTTTGCCACGCCCCTCTTTCAACTGCAACCAATAAATAACAGACCAACTGCCTGTCAGTCAAAGCATTCCGTTTAGGTGCTAACTGGTACCCAAGTATGTTAATCAAATCACAAGTTGGCTTACTACTGCTGCTTGTGCTTGCAAGTTTACGCAAGCTTTTTTTAGTGTTAGTGAAATTTAGCTAGTTGGCTGCGGCTAACTTAAAATAATAGAGAAGTTTTTGAAGAGAAGAGACAAGACAAGCAGACTGGACACAGCAACGAGCAAACTAGAGGCATCAGCTCAGGTGGAAAAAAATGAATAATAAGAAAGAAAAAAAATACTAAAAGAAGGAACTGTTGATGAATATTGTAAAGCACAAATGACAGTTAATGTTTGGTTAATAATAGAAAGAATCTTGAATCCAATACAACTGAGAAATTATTTGGAATTAGATTAATTTTGCATTCATAAAAATAGGGAAATATTAAGTATGTTCGGGGGGGTAGTGGGTTGGTTTTTTTGTGGGTTTTTTTTAAAATATGAAAAAAAATACCAATGTAATTAGATTTATTTTTTTGCCATAGGGGCCCCAGCTAGAGGCTACGACTATTAAGAGTCCTTGTCGTGTAAAAGTTTTGGGAACCACTAATCTACACGGAACATGCTGTTAAGCTATATTTGCAATTGTGTAAAATATGTCCCGCAGCAGCACAGTATTTTATTGTTGATAATACAGCGACTTATACCGATTCCTTCTGATGTGTGTAGGTGGTGTGGGGATGATTCTGCGAACAGCAGAACACTGTTTTTGTCTTTTCTTTTGCTTTGCCTCGCAATAAAGCTTCCATCCAATCCATTACTCAACAGTACTGATTGCACATCACGAAACCATCAGTGAAATTTCCCTTGCATTTAATCTTGTAATTTTGACAGCATTCTTGAAGAAGGTGTGTGTGTGCGTCTGTGTAGGCTGGTGTTCCTAAGAAAACCAAGCCAAGAACTGCCAGCGGCCAGCAGTCGGATAGAGGACAAGGTAGAAAAACAGCAGAGACCAAAGAAGTGTCGGAAGCCGAGTTGTCTGTGAGTGAGAATTTAAATATAGGAGATTTAATTATATTATATCAATGAAAATATTTAAAAACTGGCTTGATTTCACAGTTGTTGTTTGGGCTGATTAAGTTGGCTGGTACTAATGTTGACTTGCTGGTTCTTCTTGCAGATAGACGTGTGTGAGGAGAGAGCTGCTACTGTCCTCCCTGCTCTTTGTATTCAGCGGCTGGACAGTGCCAACTGGAAGGAGCGGTTGGCTAGCGTGGAAGATTTTCTGAAGGTTAGCACCTCTGCTCAAGTTACCTTGTTAATTTGGGCGCCATACCTCAGGAGATAGGGCAGCCGTCTAGTATTCAGACATTGGTGGTTCGATCCCCAGTAGAAAGCATATTGAGGTGTCCTTGAGGAAGACACTGAATCCCCTAACTGCTTCCAGAGTGCCGTGCAGTGGCTGAGCTCACTGCTCCTACATAATAGGATTAGTTGAATGCAAAGAACAAATTCCACCAACCTTGTTCATGTGGCAAATTTGAAAAATAAATCTCACAAGAGGGGCAGCATGGCTCTGTCGGTAGAGCAGTTCTCTAGTAACCAGAATGTTGTGTGATTCATCCTGGCAGCTGCAGACATGCTTGTTGAAGTGACTTTGAGAAAGACACTGTTCCCCTTAATGCTCTACCCTGTAGTGGACTGGTGACAAATCCAGGGTGATCCCCTCCCTTTTTCCGAATGATTGCTGGGATAGGCTCCAGTATCTCCGCAACCCTTCTTAGTATAAGTTGCTGGAAAGTGGAACAATAGATAAATCTAAATGGTTCTTTTTCTTTTTTTTTTTTACAACTCCATATAAAATGAGATTTTAGATCATATGTGTTTGTCTCTTGGTCTTTTTTAGCTGTGAAGCAAATTTGCAAATAGTTTGAATTTATCCTTGTGGATCCTCTTCAAAAAGACACGGGGACATAAATTAAGTAAATACAAGTCTATTATAAAATTAGACCCATGAAAGACTACTAACATAGGAATGTCAAAATAGCTAATTCTGGACATCTTGTGTAGGCTGCGGAGCAGATTGAAAGTGATCGGATGCCCTGTCAGGCTCTGGTCCGCATACTGGCAAAGAAACCAGGCTGGAAGGAGAATAACTTTCAGGTACTGTACATTCATGATTGTTTGGCAAATTAAAGGGTACTCTAGAAAAGATATCCTTAATCAATTTTGTCTTATTCAAACTGAGATGTTATTGTTAGTAGTCTAATTTAATGTTGGTGGTTTGACTGGTTTGAAACGTGGTTTGTTTGTTAGTGATCCAGGAGCTGAAGTTCATTCTACATTTGTATTCTATATAGGTCTCTGATGTCCGTTTTACATATAGATGGAATGTTGAATAATTATCATGTTTTCCAAACATAAATGTGCATGGAGAGCAAAAGGAAATTTACATTTGTTTTTTTTAATCTGTTGACATTTTAGTAAAATGAATTGTAGCCACTAGCCTGGTGTCTCC